>APFE030338287.1:2995-17519 GCA_000404065.3 Pinus taeda | reverse complement strand
ATCTCAAATTCTTTTTTCATGACTGATTTAAAATTTTCAATGAGGTAGTCATCATTACCTGTAAAAATCACATCATCAACATACAACACTATAATTAAAATCTTACCATCCTTTTCTTTGATGTAGACGGCGGGTTCTCCCTCACATTTGTCAAATTCATTTTCCAGTAGATAGGAATCTATCCTACTGTACCATGCTCTTGGTGCTTGCTTCAGCCCATAAAGAGTTTTCTTCAATCTGCACACTTTGTGCTCTTGGTCTTTCTTCACATAGCCTAGAGGTTGTTCAATGTAAACCTCTTCCATTAACACTCCATTTAGGAATGCTGATTTCACGTCCATTTGGTAAACTTTCCACTTGTTTTGTGCTGCTATGGACAACACTGCTCTCACAGTTTCCATTCTAGCAACCGGTGCGAAAGTCTCCTCATAATCTCTCCCATACTGTTGTTTGTATCCTTTGACAACTAACCTTGCCTTGTGTCTTTCTATTTTGCCTTCAACATTGCTCTTGGTCTTGTAGACCCATTTAACTCCAATGACTTCTTTACCTTTTGGTAGCTTAACCAAATCCCATGTCTTGTTTCTTTCTATGGCATTTATTTCCTCATCCATAGCTTCTATCCATTTCTTATTTTTAATTTCATCTTTGAAATGAATAGGATCATCAACATGACAATACAAGGCAAATAAGGAATTCATTCCTTCATCATAAATGTCACTTAAGTTTCTAAACTTTTTACCTCTTTCATTTGGTGTGCAAGTGCTTGAAGATGCACTTGAATCTCCTCCTTGTGGTGTGCTTGGAGAAGCACTCTCATTTATCCTCAAAGGTGTTCCTTGCTGTCCTTGTGTTGGCGCTGTTGTTTGGGGATGTATTTAAGCCATCTCCTCATCATCTTCATCATGAGACAAACAGTTTTTAACATTCACTGTTTTCTTTATGCTTCCATCTCAAGCTTCCTCCTCAATAAATTGAACATCTCTGCTCACAAAATTTTTTTTGGTGGATGGGATATACAACCTGTAAGCTTTGGATTCCTCACTGTATCCAATGAAAATACATTTCTCCCCTTTGCTGTCCAATTTCTTCCTTAGCTGATCTGGAATGTGTGCATAAGCTACACAACCAAAAACTTTCATGTGGGTGACTCCTTGCTTTCTCCCACTCCATGCTTCTTCTGGCACTTTGTTCATCACTGCTTTTGTAGGACACCTATTCAAAATATATACTGTACAGTGTACAACTTTAGCCCAATAATCATTTGGCAAATGCTTTGCCTTCAACATGCTCCTCACCATATCCATGATTGTTCTATTTTTCCTTTCAACAACTCCATTTTGCTGCGGGGTATAGCTGGCTGTAAATTGCTTGTGAATTCCATTTTTTTTGCAAAACCGTAGGAATTCTTTGGAGATATACTCACCTCCTCTGTCTGTTCTCAAAACTTTGATGCGTAGCCCACTCTGATTTTCCACAAGTGCTTTGAAATTTTGAAAATTTTCAAACACTTCGCTCTTATTCTTCAAGAAATAAACCCAAGTCTTTCTGGTAAAGTCATCAATAAATGTTAGAAAATATTCGCTACCTGCAAGTGATGGAGCTTGCATCGGTCCACATAAATCTGAGTGGACAATTTCTAAGGGTGCCTTTGCCCTTATGCTTTTTCCCGGTTGCAAAACTTTCTCTGTGTTGTTTTCCCAATATGTGGCCTTCACAAAGACTGTCTGGCTTTTCTATCAATGGTAAATCTCTTACCATTCCTTTTCTACTCAACAAATTAAGACCTCCAAAGTTGAGATGTCCAAATCTCAAATGCCACAACCAGTTTTCATTCTTTGGCACGCTTTGAAAAGCCTCTTGGGTAACTGCTGCAATTACTTCTTTGTTTTTCAAATCTACTCTTATTCTAAGAGGGAACATTCTGTTCCTTGTCATCTTCACTTCAACAATGCATCGCTTGCTGGGTGCTCTGTCCATGATGGTGCATACATCATTCTCAAAGAAAACATTGTAACCCTTTTGAACAAGCTGTCCAATACTCAAGAGGTTACACCTCATTCCAGGAACATAGTAGGCATCTGCTATGGTTTTTTTTTCACTCTTCTTTGTAAATATTTTGACTTCTCCTTTTCCCATAACAGAAATTTTGCTATCAGTCCCAAGTGTAACTTCTGATTTCACGTTTTGATCTAAAGCAGAAAACAGGACTATGTTTCCTGTCATATGGTTGCTGCAACCTGAGTCTAGAAACCATATGTCTTCACTATTTGTTTCAGCCATGTTACAAGCTAACAATACATTATCTTGACTGATGTTTTCTCTAGTAATATTTGCATTAGATCTATTGTTCATATCATGCTGCTTTTTCCTACATTCACTGGCATAGTGCCCATATTTTTTACAATAATAACACTGGACATTAGATTTTTCATACATTTGTCCTTGAGCATGATGTTGTCCACTTTGTTGGCTGTTGCCATGGCCTTGGTTCTGATTTGGATTGCTGCCTCTTCCTTGAGCATTTGCTGGGCTGCTCCTTCCACCTCTGTTTTGGCTTCTACCTCTTCCTCTCTTGTTTCCTCTGCCTTGACCTCTTCCTCTTCCAAAGGACATCTGGGTCTTGAAGGCTTGCTCTAGAGATGAGTTTTCATTTCTACTCAACCTCTGCTCATCTGTTATCAGTGATGCATGGAGTTCATCAACTGAAAAGTTTGAGAGATCCTTTGTCTCTTCTATGGTGGTGACAATCACATCAAACTTTGAGGGTAGGACCCTCAATAGTTTCTCCACAATCCTCCTTCCTTCGAGAGTTTCTCCATGAGACCTTATCTGTGTGACCAGACCAATTGCTTGTGTGAAGAATGAGTCAATATTGTCTGACTCCTTCATGCGCAGGTTCTCAAAATCTTTCCTCAACAACTGTAGTTTTGCTGTCTTCACTCTCTCCATGCCTTGATAGGCTGTCTTGAGAGTTTGCCATGCTTCTCTCAATGTCTTGGCTACTGCTATCCTTGGAAACACACTCTCATGCACTACTTGATATAAGAATACAAGGGCTTTTGAATCCTTCTTCTTATTGCTCTTCAACAGCTCTTTTTCTGTTTGAGTTAATCCATTAGACTCTTCTTCATTTGCTGGCTCTTCAAATCCATATTCAACAAATTCCCATAAATCTTGTGAGACAAATACAACCTTCATGGTTATGGCCCGATAGTCATAGTTTTTCCCATTGAACTGTGGGAGCTGGGTATTAAACATACCCACGCTGGTGCTGGCCATTCTTTCAATACTTGACTTGGATTCTTTCTTGGCTGAGTCTTCACTCTGCTGATGAAGCTGCTACTGCAATAAACCCTTCCTTCAGCTTCTTTGACACTTCAAAGAGCCTAGACTGGCTCTGATACCATGTTGGGAATTTATGATAATTCCATAACACACAGTCAAAAAAAAATGCTCTGTTTTAACACTCTACTTTTTTGAAACTCAGAAAACAGAAAATCGTTTGCTGGAAACGGTGTTTCAGCAACACAGTTTGGTGTTGCAGCAACGCTGAATAACACTCTGTTTTCAACACAGTAAACTAAAAATTGTTTTTTGGAAATGGTGTTTCAGCAACACAGTTTGGTGTTGCAGCAACGTAGTTTTTGGTGTTGCAACAACACAATTTTTTTTTTTAAAAACTGAATTTCAACAGTGCACAACAGAAGGGAAATTGTATTCATTTACAATACTTCTTCTAACAGAGGGATTTCTACAAGACCACTTTAAAGACAGTTCAAAAACTTAAAAAAAAACTTCACGCTGTAAACAGAAATTACATTAATGTGTCTGCACTGGTGTACATTACAGAAAACAAAATACTCTGTATCCTCTGAAAAATCAACACGCTGTTTTTCACTGCTGTGTCTGCACTCCTGTGTATCTACAAAAACACTCTATTTCTGCTCAAAATTAATGCTGCTGTGTTTATTCCTTGAAACATTTTACTCTGCTGTGTGTAAATTTCATTCATACATTTACGATGCTCTGTACATAACAAAAAAACTTCTGCACTGCTGTGCATTACAAAGATAACTCTATCTCTGTTCAAAAATTGTTTTAGACACACTGCTTTGTTTTCATTACATTTTCAGATTCGACAGAAAACTGAACTTAACATTTTTCTTGTGCCGTAAGAACAAAACTACATCTGTGAATTAAAAAAAATAAAATTAAAATCCTACTTACATTTACCAACCACAACAATAAATTACCATAATTCCGTGAGTGACCACCATTCCGTAATAAATTGCTGTGTAATGGCTGATTCAGGAAAGGACCGGAGCTGCGGCTGTTTAATGGGAAAATCATCAATGTAGAGGTATGGCAGTTGATTCAATAGTACAGGGATATGGCAACAGTTGAAAATAATATTTCAACATGCAACAATAGCTCTTTACATAAAGATTCCACACAACAGAAATATATAGGTTGTCGTATCAACACATTCAACATTTGTTAAATATATATAGAGGCCATGAAGACTGTGTGCAACAGAACCAACTAGATTTAATTGTGATAGATCTTAGATGAAATTATGTGCACAAAATAAGTGAGTCCCATATTTATGAATTCCTTGTCACCTACGCACAAGAAAAACATAGATCCGATCTACTTCAATCAATAATTCATAATAGCCTTCTGCAAGAGGATGCACGCAAGGAGAATAGACCCATGCAAAAACCAATGGAGGAGAAAAAAATTGCATTCAATAATAAACTATGTGCATAAAGGAGATCAGATAAGTTTAATGTCCAACCACCAAAATATGGAAAATATATTTCCCATACCAAAATGCACAATCCAGAATTTATGAGGTCGACCCAGCGAAACACTTTAAAAATTTATGCAGAAAACTATGCCAATCATACTGTCAAGCCACAAGAGTCTATACTGCCTCTACACAGCTCTACGCCCTCTTTAGTGCACATAATAACATCGTCATTCTCTTGTTCTATCATAGAAAATAACTGGACTCGAATGATAAAGATATGTAGTCTCATGGTTCTCAAATTCCAGATCATGCGTTCACTCCTTGGTTAAAATGAATTGTCCATGAACAACTACCGTTCTCTTCTCATACTGACACGATTTCATATTTACAAAATTTGAATCCATTATAATAATATTTTTTCTTTCTTTTTCCCATGATTATTGCATTGTATTTGCACAACCTAGATTGCATTTGAGTCCTCAAATTTATTCACAGGCACTGAAACTTACTAAAAAAATAAATTATGTAGCACCAAATCGAATTTCCTCTCCGCTCTCTTCACCACATGGAGATTTAAGTCAAAGCGGAAAACTTGTAGACTCCATGGTTTGCATCGTCTGCCAGGAACTCAAAATTTGGACCCAAAATAAATACATAGATGAGGCTAGACAATTGATCCCATCACATGCGGTGACATGGTAATAGTGGGGATTTATATTTAATCATAACAATGATAATTAAAGATAGACTCCAGCCCATTGTTAATAGAAAATCGCACAAGTTCTCAAATCCTATGGCTACGACCTGCAATATAATTTGTGATCGCTCATCTACAGGAACCCAACTATATCAGGCTCTATCATGTGCACCTTATGAGATATTTTCTCTCAATATCACACCATGTGTGCATTCCTCACCCATCATCCACTCCACTATGTAAACCATCTCACATCGCAGGCGTATTACTCTCGTGCAATACAGATGCAATCTTGATAGTGCTTTGAGATGATAAGAGGAAAGTCTCTCTTCAATTTCATTTACAACATTTGTTTTTCAATAGTATGTGACTTAACACATCATTTATGTGGGCGAAAAAATATAACAGTATTCTCTCGTAAAAAAATGGCATCTGGCTTATGCTATTTTTCACCCACCTCGAATGTCTAGTTTTATCCCACAACTGACAAATGACCATCTCTACTAAATGATAATGCTGCAATGCTTATAAGATATTTTGAATACTAGTATACTCTCTTTCTGTTATTTCTGTCCTATACATTAATGTAGCCATCACAGACCCTAGTGGCTATTTGAAGCATTATTATAGGCTCCCTACACGAATCAAAAATTAACTCCCCATTCTTAAATGATCAAAACCCGACGAACCCCAACTCCGTTTGCAACTAATGTTGGACGTCATATCATATTTCGAGAGGAAAATAAAGCATATCCAATCCTTGACAAGAACATGGAAAACCATCGTCTAACCTAGCACAGGAACCTAATAATTCTCCAGCCAAGTTCTCAAGTCTACCATCTTGATATAAAATAAGAAGTAAAAACTACATTATCAAATCCCCTTAGAGACGAAATGGTCTAAAAGTAAGGATCTCAGTGATCTGAACACTTGCATTATAGCAACTCGTTTTCCGCAACTTGCTTTGATGTGCACATCATCTAGTAGAAACTTTTCAAGGACTGCCCCAAGTCTAAAGGCAGACCCTTTCGTTCTCAAATCTTAGTCAAAGCACCTTGGTTGCCCTGAGAGCTTCTTTCATGCTCTTTCCAAATGTGTTGGTGTACATGCACTTAGACTAGCTGTGTTGGTGTACATGCACCTAGATTAGCTCCAGTTAGCTTATTGGTTGCATGTGGCACATGTACACATTAACATAAGATAAAGCACAATTAACTTTAGTTATTGCATGCACAACTAAGCTTAACTTAGTTGCTAATGTATATATTCTAAACCAATATTGTAGAATAGATGGATTTCATTCTTTTCTCAATTCTTGCTCGCATTCTTTCTTCTCTTGCAAGCTTGTTTATTGTTTTGCAGATCTAGATCTGTGGATCTCAAAAATCTTACATGGTATCAGAGCACAGGGATTTGTAATCAGTGCACAAGCAATTTTATTTGCAGGTTCAGAAGATTGAAGCAACAAAAAAGAATGGAGTCTAAATTGGAGTTTCCACAATTGGCAATTCTCACTCCATATAATTATTTCGAATGGAAGCCAAAGATTCAACTTCATCTCAAAAGTAGAGGCTTATTTCGAATAACCATGGAAACAGAAGTTGAACCAACATCGTCAATAGAGAAATCAAGATATTTCAATCGCATGGATGCGGCCTTCGGCATTCTATGTTTATCTATTTCTCCAGAACTGCTATCTCATGTTAAATCATGTTCAACTCCAAATGAAATATGGAAAATTTTGGAAGGATTGTTTGGAAAACAGGGTGAAACATGGCAATATTTTCTCTTTTCTCTTGGTCACAGTAAAGTTGATTCTTTGCTACTTACTCATGCAAATGAAGAAAGGAGTGTAAAGTTTGACGAAGATATTTCGCATGCACCAGTGGATGAACTTGTTACCAAGTTTCCATCACCACTCATTGATGAGTATGTAGATGAAACTTCAGACCAACATTCTGATGACGATGAGTCTCTTCCTGTGACCCCCGTTAGACCACCAGTTGTTGAACATCGAGATCATACTTCTGCACATAGTTCGGAAGATTCTCGACCACCTTCAACACAAAAATGGCGCAACATGAGTGATATCCTTGATGATCCTGCCTCTATCCCTCTGTTTGAGGAAGATCCGCAAGCACTCTTAGCTATGGAGCCATCCATGCCCATGCATGCTTATATGATGCATGGATCTGATCCACAAACTTATGCAGAAGCAGATGGGCATCCTGAATGGGAAGCCGCCATGGATGAGGAATATAACACTCTCATTGAGAACCAGACTTGCAGGCTTGGCGCTGTGTACTTCCCGGACTTCCTGAACCCGAAGACTCTGAATTTCTGGGCGGACGAGATCTCTCGCTTCCACCAGATGGTCCCAGTGGATGGTCTCTGGATCGACATGAACGAGGTCTCCAATTTCTGCACTGGCAAGTGCTCCATGCCCACAAACCGGAGCTGCCTGGGCACGGGTTTGCCATGTGTGTGCTGCCTTGACTGCACAAACATCACCGCCACTCGTTGGGACGAGCCACCCTACAAGATCAATGCCTCCGGTGCGTAGGCTGCGCCGGGGTTCAGGACCATCGCCACCAGCTCCGTCCACTACAACGGCGTCCTCGAGTACGATGCCCACAGCCTCTACGGCTTATCGGAGGCCATCGCCACGCACAGGGTGCTCCAGAATGTGTTGAACAAGCGTCCCTTTGTGCTCACGCGCTCCACCTTTGTTGGCTCGGGGTCATATGCTGCGCACTGGACGGGAGACACCAAAGCCGTGTGGGAGGACATGGGCTACTATATCTCCACCATACTCAATTTCGCAATGTTCGGGATGCCCATGGTGGGCGCTGACATCTGCGGCTTCGGTTCTGACACCACGGAGGAGCTCTGCGGGCAGTGGATTCAGCTGGGGGCCTTCTATCCCTTCAGCAGAGACCATTCTGATTTTTTCACCACACGCCGCGAGCTTTATCTCTGGGATTCAGTTGCCAAATCAGCAAGAAAAGCTTTAGGGCTGCCGTGAAAACCCGAAAAAACCCGCAACAACGTTATTCAGACCACTTTGAGGTTAGTGCACCAGAGACTTATTCCACTGCTCCAGCGCGCCGCTAAAGAGGGCATTGTTCTTGATCTCCAAGAAGTTTTTCATCACTACACTTTCGACAGCATCTCTCATTTCGCCCACGGATTCGATCCGGGGTCCCTGAGCCTGGACCTCGCACATAATCGTTTCATAGAGGCATATGACCGGGCCATCGAGCTTTCCAGTCGTTGGTTTCTTGTGCCGGCGTTTTACTGGAAGGCACTGAGATTTCTGAATTTGGGGCCGGGACGACAGATCTGTAAAGATGTAAAAGTCATAGATGATTATATCGCGGAGATCTGTGCTATGACGAGGCGAGAGATAGCACAGAACAGTGCGAATTGTGAGGATTCTCCGGGCTTTTTTTCATCTCCTTCTCCACCTCGAGAAGGAGACAAACGACTGCGTGTATTCTGACGACCAGTTGAGAGAAGCCTGCGTAAGCATCATAATGGCAGGCAGGGATACGACGGCCCCGACACTAGCTTGGTTCTTCTGGCTTCTGCAGTAGCACCCTAGGGTGGAAGAGAATATTTTGACGGAGCTCAAAGGCATGATAAAGCGCAGAAAACATGACACCCACGCAGACCACGAGGAAGCATTTACGGTGGATGAGTTAAAAGAGATGATCTAATTTCATGCGGCACTCTTAGAGTCTCTGCGATTGTACCCATCGGCTCCATTAGAGAATTTAGTGGTTGCGAATGATGACGTGGTGCCGGATGGAACGAGGGTGAACAAGGGGTCTGAGGTGTTGTGTTTATGGTATTCCATGGCCCGAATGGAGAGCATATGGGGCGCGGATTGCCACGATTTCAAGCCAGAACGATGGCTCCACAATGGGAAATTTGTGACCAAGTCCGAGTTCATATACCCTGTGTTCAACGAAGGCCCTCGCCGGTGCCCAGGAAGGGATGTTGCCCATCTGCAAATGATGTGGGTTGCTTCCTCCATCATCCTGCGTTTTTGCGTAAAAGCAGTGATCAAACACCCTGTCGTGCCAAAGTACGGGATCATGTTGCATATGAAGCTCGGCCTCAAGGTCACAGTCCTCCTGCGCTAAACAATCACGATCACTTTCACTCTTTTCTTTCCTACTTTTTTATGCATTATATTTTGAGGGGGGTTTTCTTCCCACTGGGTTTTCCCTCTTTCCTTTCTCTTTTTTTTATGCATTGTATATGGGTACCTAAAATGGCCGTGTTGCCGGGACTCATTCATTTTGCATCACACTCACCTAAGTTATGCTTAAGGGGGGGTGTTGGTGTACATGCACTTAGACTAGCTGTGTTGGTGTACATGCACCTAGATTAGCTCCAGTTAGCTTATTGCTTGCATGTGGCACATGTACACATTAACATAAGATAAAGCACAATTAACTTTAGTTATTGCATGCACAACTAAGATTAACTTAGTTTCTTTTATGTATATATTCTAAACCAATATTGTAGAATAGATGGATTTCATTCTTTTCTCAATTCTTGCTCGCATTCTTTCTTCTCTTGCAAGCTTGTTTATTGTTTTGCAGATCTAGATCTGTGGATCTCAAAAATCTTACAAAATGAAATCATGGCACAAACAATAGCACCAGTAGATGAATCATCAAATGGTGCATTCTCGGTGATATAACTTCTCTCGATAAGACACTATGCGATGTCAAGATGATAAGGAAACAAGAAGCTAGATGTCGAAACGTTAAAACCATGGCTTGCGATGACATCCCTTTCTCTCTCTCTTCATCCATGTCCTTTCTCCTATGTTCTCATAGTATTGAAGGATCGATTTCATCCTTAGTTTCTTTCTCCTACGTCTTCACTGAGAATCGAATCATGAACCTTTTGCTTGCCATTCGGAAGCATGTTTTGCTGGTGGTGCGGAGCTTGACGAAATTAGGGTTCTTCAAATTTAGCGTTGCATAGGAAGCCATAACTGGTGAGAGCTTAAGTAGAGTGCATATTCTCCAAATATTTCGCAATCAGACGATACCGCGCCCATTTTGTTCGAATTCCCAAATATTACGAGAATCTGCAATGGACTTAAGAATCACCATAACCCTAGAGACGACCATCAAATTTCCCATCGCCATAACCCTAGAGACGACCATCAACTTTCCCAGACTTTCTCATCTCCTGAGCACCATCCATACTAGATAACATTGAGCACCATCCACACTAGATAACAATGTTGAAACAGAAACAGAAACATGCAAAAAACGATGATGTAACCTGGGGCATATCGACTTGTTTAACGTATTTGACCGAATCAAACGAAAATGAATTAACCTATTTATTCACCAGAGAAATAATGCCATTAACTATGGAGGACAAAATAATGAATATGTTCTCACCTTCTTGTCATAGGAAACTATGTGAATGATCTTAAGACCAGATAAATCCACCAACACTGATCCAAAATTATTATTTAACTTAGCGCCTTTTGTTTGAACAACCCAGTCGATCAATAAGCTCATTATTTCATAGTAAATCACATTTACTTTGTTTCACATTCTCCCAAATAAATATCAAAAGCATGAACAATGAACAACTTATGATTTAAGAAGTTACATGTGTAATTAAGGTATTCACGTGCATTGCAATGACCTAATTCAGAGCTTCATGACAAGTTCAAAATTTTAATATATATTTGAACCTCTATTTCGAGCTTTATGTTACATTATTTCACACCATGCATTACATTATTTCTACGCGCTACCTCTTCTATCAAAGTTCATTCTATAATGATAGGGAGCTATCTTTATCTATCCTCTACCCAACTACATATTTTTGTTTGTTTATTTGTTTTAAATTTATTCTTCTCAAAAGCTATCATCCATTTTTTAATGTGCAGGAAATTTGTCATCATTACATGTGCAAGAAAACAAAATGAGCAGATTTAAACTAGATCATTAGCCCAAAAAAACAATGTCAAACATGATGAGGAATTTTGACAAAACTTCCTTTGAGGAGCCCCATTTGAATTTATGCAATTTTTCTTTCATGCTCCCCTTGAGATCGGGATGGCCTCAATTTTCTTATTTCTCTTTCTTTCTCCAAATATTAATGTACCACTTCTTTCTCAAAAATTATTTTGGCTCATTTTCCTCCAATTCCTCCTTTGTTGATTAGATCCCTCAAGTGCTATAGGAAACAAGCAATATTTGGCTCTATGGCCAATATTATTGTAGATAAAACATGTAATGTGCCCAAGAAATGGAGAAAATGGAAAATTTTTACAGTGATTACCTTTATGCTCAAATTCATTGCATAAATAACATAACCCATAAAGGATCGGATTGCATTCTCTTAACTGATTGCTCGAGAGTTCTCCACATTCTTGATTCTTTTGCTAGGAATTTTTTTTCATTTTTCTTCTACAAGTTGTAGCAACATGTCCATACTTATGACAACAAAAACACCTTATATTTCTCTCTTTTTTCTTTGGCACATTCTTCGGCTCTTGATTTTGATGTTGGTTTCCTTTACTTCTACTCGAACTTTCTACTTTGGGCTCTTCAAAAAATACCTCATTTGATTTCTTTAGACTAGATCTGATTTCTTCTAATTTTGCCTCTAGCTTCTTACAATGTTTGATTTGATCCTTTAGTTGATTTTGAGTCTTCACTTTAATTATCCTTGCCTTCGCTAACTGATTTCTCAAATCTAAACTTTCTTCCTTGAAATCAAATTCTTTCTCCTCAAGAATTTGCAGTAATTTATTTAGATCTCTATTCTCTAAATTCAGATGCTCAATGGCCTTGCTTGACCTTTGTTTTCAACCTCAAGGGCTATTAATATTTTAAGTTCATCATCCTCATATTCCTACACTAGAAAAACATCTTCCGCATATCTTGAAGAATCAACTTAAAAAATTTGATCATTATCCTCTTTAATGATTCCAAGATCATCATCACTAGAATGGAAACTAGAAATAAAATGTTCATGGCTAAAAATATTGCATGCCATACCTTTTACTAGGAGGATAGGTTCTTCTAATTTTACAACATTCTTAACTTGTTTGTAGCTCTTCCTTTTATGAGATTGTTTCCTCTTGTTCTTCACCATAATCCCACAATCTACCCTTGAGCGATCAAGCTTCACCAAGAGACCCCGACTCTAACACCAGTTGTTTAAAATGGCCTCATTATTGGGGGGGGGTGTGAATTAGTTGTCACTATAATTATATATATTCATCTCTTTTTTCCAAAGAAATAGCCCATCAACAAACTTACGACCAAAGAAATAACCCATAGCAAACTTATGAAACTAGCATGACATCAATAGATAAAATCATATAAAATCAACATAAAACACCATAAACAATATCAATGCATGCACATAAGAGAATATAGTTGTTTCTAGTGGAAAACGTTCTCAATGGGAAAATTTTGAAAAACGTGCCTCTTGGCACACCTCGGCCCCTATACAGCTTGTGCATAGTGATTTATGTGGTCCACTTCTAGTTATGATTTATGTGCAGCGGAAGCGTGGTGGGCCCATAACCTATTAGGATATTCTGACACATAGGAATAGTTAAGTATAACTTGGTCTAGTATAGAGTTAGGTAAAATGTGTTTCTTTACTATGTACATTTGTAACTTACAACCCGACGGTCATGATATGTAGTGATCCGACGGTTCATTCTCTCCTCGGTATTACCGACACTTGATTCGTGGCTTGACACCCGATTGGTCCATGAATTCCATTTAAAGTGCATGGAGGGTCATTTGTAGGTTAACCGTTCATGAGAGAAGCTTATGTAAATTTTCATTCTTTTATTAATAAATTGCCTGAAGTGGTCGTGTTGGCTTAGGCCGTGGACTGTTTCCCTCTTTGAGGATTTTAACCACGTCAGAATACTGGTGTATTGATCTGTGATTTGTTTGTGAGCGGTGTCCTTTTGATGTTCTGTCTCAGGAACTTACCTTGTAAATTCCTACATGGTATCAGAGCTATTTGAGGGCCGCGTCCGTTGGTGATCCAAATCTGAAGCCGGTTGAACTACATTCATGACCATGTTCTTGAAGTGCAATATTGTTCAACAAATGATCAAGTTGCAGACATCTTTACAAAGGCTCTCACAGAGGTGAAGTTTACTGAACTTTGATTTATGGTTGGAGTTCACGAAGTTGTCACTAAGGGGGGATAGGCTCTAGTGCCTCCTTCCTTCTCCTATTGTGTCATATTTGTAAATCCTTCAATCCTATCCCAAGTTGTTCTTAAGGGGGGATGTTAGGATATTCCGACACATAGGATATAGTTAAGTATAACTTGGTCTAGTGTAGAGTTAGGTAAAGTGTGTTTCTTTACTATGTACATTTGTAACTTACAATCCGACGGTCACGATATGTAGTGATCCGACGTTCATTCTCTCCTCGGTATTATCGACACTTGATCCGTGGCTTGACACCCGATTGGTCCATGAATTCTATTTAAAGCGCATGGAGGGTCATTTGTAGGTTAACCGTTCACGAGAGAATCTTATGTAAAATTTCATTCTTTTATTAATAAATTGCCTGAAGTGGCCGCGTTGGCTCAAGCCATGGACTGTTTCCCTCTTTGAGGGTTTTAACCACGTCAAAATACTAGTGTATTGATCTGTGATCTGTTTGTGAGCGGTGTCCTATTGGTGTTCTGTCTGAGGAACTTACCCTCTAAATTCCTACATGGTATTAGAGCTATTTGAGGGTCGTGTCCATTGGTGATCCAAATTTGAAGCCAGTTGAACTGCATCCGACTGTCATCTCCTAGATCTGTTGTTTTTGACTGCTTTCAGGCCGAGAGGACTACTCTGTTGTGTTGGGGGCATCTGTTCCAATGAGGAACCCCTTTCGTTTCACGCGAAAAGGTTTCGGTTTTGGTTTTTTTAGCTCCTTTTATTACCGGATCTATACCTTACATTTATGTGTATTCTCTTTGCCCTGTGACTCTGTGTGATCTGGGCAAATCAGAAACAGAAAGGAAGGATTTTTCTCATGCGTATGCTCTTT
>APFE030338275.1:72712-96191 GCA_000404065.3 Pinus taeda | reverse complement strand
ATGTACTGGGATCTTGTTGTAACTTTTGAATGAGTGCCCACACTTCTTCATCATTCTTCCATTCATCCCTTGCTTAGTTTATTCAATCTAGTTGGATAATAGAAATGGCACACAACAATGCTTCCACATCCTCATCCTTTATTGAGAGTGCATCTGCCACAACATTTTGCTTCCCTTTTTTGTATATGATTTCAAAGTCATAACCCAACATCTTTGTGACCCATTTTTTCTGCTCTTCTGAAGATAATATTTGTTCTAAAAATTATTTAAGACTATCATGATCCGTTTTTACCTTGACGTGCCTTCCCATTAGGTAGGGTCTCCATTTCTTAAGTGCATGTAGTATTGCCAACATTTCCATCTCATAAATATCTTTGTGTAAATATTTTCCTTTGATTGGATGACTTTCATAAAGCAATGGGTCTTTCTTTTTGCATTAAAACAACACCAATTCCATTTCCTGAGCCATCACATTCCACAATAAATGTTTTTGTGAAGTCTGGCATATCTAAGACTGGTTCTTGGCACATTACCTCTTTAAGATGTTCAAAGGCCTTCGTTGCTTCTGGAGTCCATAAAAATGCATCTTTATTCAATAATGTTGTTAGAGGTGCTGCTATTCTCCCATAATTCTTAACTAACTTGCGATAATACCCTGTTAAGCCGAGAAATCCTCATAGATGCTTTATGGATGTGGGGATTTTCCAGTCCTTAATGACTTTAATTTTTCTAGGGTCTACCTTAACACCTTCATGAGATACAATATAACCTAGATATTACACCTCTTGTACTCCAAAGAAACATTTGGAGCTTTTTGGATATAATTGTTTCTCCTCTAATAGTTTGAGCACCTTGTCAACATGTTGAACATGATCCTTTCAAGACTTGCTATAGATTAGTATATCATCAAAAAATGATAACACAAATTTTCTAAGGAAGGGTTTGAAAATGGAATTCATCAAACCTTGAATTGTAGAAGGTGCATTGGTAAGGCCAAAAGGCATGACCAAAAATTCATAATGACCCTCGTGAGTTTTAAATGTTGTTTTTGGAATGTCTTTGGTCTTCATTCTGATTTGATGATATCTTGAACGAAGATCCAACTTGGTGAAGTAAATTGATCCATGCAATTCATCCAGTAATTCATCAATGACAGGAATGGGATACTTATCTTTAATAGTGAGCTTGTTGAGCTCCCTATAATCCAGACACATGCGCCATGATCCATCCTTCTTGTGCACCAATCTACTGGAGCAGAGAAAGAACTTTGATTAGTTGAATTATACCATCCTCTAGCATTTCTGCAACCATACGTTCAATTTTACTCTTTTGGGCATAGGGATATCTGTACGGCTTGATGTTTGGAGGAACACTTCCTGGAATTAGATGAATAGCATGATCATGATCACGCACAGGTGGGAGACCTTTAGGAGTCTCAAATACCTTGGAATGATTGTACAAGGCTTTTTGGAGGTCTGGAGAAATAGATGATTTCGATGTGGAAACATCTAGCGAGCATAATTGTGTAATTACACCTCTTTGTTCCTTTTTTAGAGCTTTGTCATACCGTTAGAGCTGATTATCTTTCCTGGTTTCCTTGTGATACCCCTTAATTCAACTTCCTTTCCTTCTGTAGAAAATTTGATGAAAAGTTCTTGAAAATTAAAAGCTATTGTACCTAAGGATTGTGGCCATTGGAGTCCTAGTACAACATCAACACCTCCCATTGGAATGGAAAGCATTGGGCTAGTCAACACATATTCTCCCATGGATAGCTTGACATTATGGCATTTTCCAGACCAATTTATTGTTCCTCCATTTGCAATCATCACTTGACACTCTGGTGCTAGATATAGGAAGCAATTCAATTCTTTTGCTACCTTACAATGAATAAAATTGTGGGTACTTCCTGAATCATCAACACTATTACCTTTTTCTTCTTTATTTGTCCTTCTATCTTGATGGTTTGAGGAGTGGTAATTCCCGCCAATGCATTACAAGATATGGTCAGATTCATTTGTTCTTCATCTAGGCTTTGTTCCTGGAGTATATTCTCTTCTTTTGACTTTTCTTGCTCCTTTTCTTCTTCCTCTTCACAATCTATGTAGAATAATTTCTTCTCAGCACACTTATGACCTTAGTGTATTTGCTATCACAATTGTAACAAAGCCCTTTTTCTCTTTTTTCTTCCAATTGTTGTGGTGTCAACCTTATAGGTTGTGGAAGACTAGGGGCAACAACACTTCCGTCTTTATTGTGAGTGGTATGCTTCCTGGTTGCCATAATTTTGCTTTCCATTTTTCTTGCTAACCTGAATGCCTTCTCTAATGAATCAGGTTCCCAAAGGCGAACATCATGTTGGATATTATCCTTTAAAGACCCTATTAACACATCAATCTATGCTCCTCTGGAATATCTTTTACCCTTATGTTCAATTTTTGGAACTCCTCAATGTGCTCCATTATTGGACCCTTTTGTTTGAGACTTATCAATTGGCTAAAAAAAGTGTTGCTTTTTGTTTCCTCATAATGTGCACAATTTCTTCCGTAAAAATTGCCCAAGTGACAATTTGCTTACGAGAGCAAAGCCATTGATACCATACAAACTGATTGTGTTCCAAATATAAAGTTGCAATACGTACCTTTTTTGTGTTTTGCACATTATTGAGATTGAAAAATTGTTCCATCTGTAATATCCATGTTGCCGGATCCTTGCCATCAAACTCCCTCATATCAATTTTCGGAATATGGTGGATCTTCGATTCAACATTAGAGTCTATGAAATAATGATTAACATTTCTTTTGTTCTCATCATGAGTTTCCTTTACTACCCTTTCACCGTTAGTAAGCATTTCTTGTAGAAACTTTGTTAGATCTGTCTTCAAATCTATCTTCAAATCTACCATGCTTGTCTTTAAACCATCCATCTTAGCTTCTACTTCTTTCTTTAAAGCATCCATCTTAGATTCTGTTGATTTTTGTGCAAGTGACACTTGTTGCACTTGGTCTCGTAATTTTCATATATCATGTTGCATTTCTTCCTCTTCTTCATGAGTCATGCTAGAGCTTTTAGGTTTCCTACTAGGTGTTTGCATTTTCTTTCCTCGGGGCATCAATGACCTATAATAATGATTTACTATGCCCTTTTAATTCCTTCAAACTAATTTTTGAAACCAAGCTTATGCAAAAAGTAAAAAAACACTACACACCTTTTTTTCACTTTGTAGGAGCTAAATATTGAATCTGATGTATCTCTGTAATTTCGAATCCTCTAGTTTTGAAATTGCGACCTATAGTATCCCTCTATATCCTCTTTCCAATGCCACCAGTCTGATCCAAATTCGATTCTCGAGGGAAGAGTTATACCAAATCTCCCACAGTGACCTGATTATAGACTAGTTCAGTAGAGCGAACTTGTATGACATGCCACGAGTCACTGTTTTGACCTTTGTCTCTAAAATCTATATAGAAGAAACTAGAGTCTATCATGTTTCTGTACCTTTTTATGAAATTTCAATCCGATTCTTAGAGAAAACGTTATGATGATTTTCCCCAGGCCACCTGTTTGGAATGTAGTTCAGGAGTCTGCAAAAAGACCAACATCCTCAAATCATATCTCGGCAAATATAGTGTAAAAAGCTTTGACATTCAGACCCAAGATATAGCACGACGTCTTCTCAAATGGGTTTTTTTTTCAACTTCTGAAACATTGCATAAAACAAGTTATAGCGAAAATTCCACGATGACCTGTTTGGAGTAGCGAAACCCTAAAATCCAAAGCTCTGATACCAAATGTTATGTAACCAGCTCAAGAAAAAGATAGAAAAGATAGATCAACACCTTAGAATTCAGCCTCTTCGAGGGGGAAACCTCATTTAAATTACATAAATGAACAATTCTTGGATGATTCAAATGACAAAACCTCCTTTCTATATATAGGAGTCTAAGGAGTCACAATATAACCTAGCCGACCTAACAATAATAATATAAAGCCACAAAATAACACTAGAGGAATTCTATGGGGCACAATAATAACAATATGGTGACAATAGGGGCACAACAATATTAATGAGGGGCACAACTACCATATTAATGGGGTAATCACTAGTATTATAGGGACCCAACACATAACTACAATGCTTACTAACAACTTTTGAAACCAAATAATGAAAATATAATGAACTAAGCAGAAAAGAGTAAAATTTTTGTATTTTTTCTTTTATGAAAACAAAAGCTTTAAGACGTAAAGCTATTCTCTTGAAATAAAAAAAAATTGTTCAGAACATAGTTCAGTCAAACAAGCACAGTTGCAGATCCATGATCAATATTCAAGCAGATTTCCCAACCCATGAGGCCATAGAGCAGTCTATTTATTAAGAAATGGTTGGCTAACGTTCTGTACTAGAGGCTACAGAGAGTTACTTGCAGCCCTAATGCAGTATTTGTGAGGCCACAATGTTTTATAAAGCATTATTTACACTAGCAGACAACATTATTGAGGAAAAAGGCTCAAAAAATAGGTTGTGGGGATCAAATCTAGTGGTGAGCACTGAAAGAAGGTTGTTGTATAGTCCTGAGAGGTCAGAAAGGTAATGAACAAGTACAAGAAAGCCTGGAAGAAAGATCTAGCAACTTTTTGGAAAAAACTGGGAACTAAGTGTAGTCCCTAGTGGAGTCACCAATTCTGCT
This sequence comes from Pinus taeda, assembly GCA_000404065.3. Lineage (NCBI taxonomy): Eukaryota > Viridiplantae > Streptophyta > Pinopsida > Pinales > Pinaceae > Pinus > Pinus taeda. The sequence goes on along the minus strand of APFE030338275.1, from coordinate 91,503 downwards.
ATAAGGATGTGCATGGGTGTTTGGTGATGTAGAAATCCTCAAGGATCTTCCTAGGATTCTTATCAGACTGTAAGTTTAGCTTCAATTGTCACAAAGATGCATGCATATCTATACTTAACAAATTAATATCAAAGCGAGAAGGAATTCTTACCTCAAGCCTTCGTGTGGTGTTGCTATAGAGTGCAATGTAGCTAGGTGGAAGACCTCTGAGCTAGCTCCAGATCAAAACCTACACATAGATAAGATAAGCGTAATATCACGGCATAAAACCTTGATAGACAATGTGTGAACATATAAAGACATCTAGTTGCATGTATCTAAGCCATTGATAATTACAACATTGCATAAACATATAAACAAGTTATACTACCAACATTGTGGAGTGGACAACACAATTGTAGTTCTATATTGATGTAGAAAAGAGTGATTACAACCATCAGTTGTATCAACCTTCCCCTATCCCTCCATCTCCTCTCTCTCTCTCTCTCCCTTCTTAACCTCTTCTAATGCCTTAGTCTGAGACTATGCTCAATAGTCAAATAAACAATCCTTTCAAGAGGTTCGACCTATTTCACAATGGCCCTAGCCTTGCATATATAGCATGTGAGGATAGTGTTTCCAAGTCCTTCATGAGTTCCATTACGTAAAAGCAATGATGTTTCATTGCCTTTGTGCTCTTTTTGATTCGTAGATTCCATTAGGAATTAGTAATTCCTCCAAAGAGGTCAAGTTCTAATGTTTCCTTTCTTTTGTGAGCTGACATAGGAGAGAATCTTGGGATATTTCTCATTCAATTTAATCCTTTTACCCATAGAAACTCGTTAAGATTCACTAACGCTTTTCCTGATGTAACATACAGAGTTATGCTAAGCACTAACACACCCTTAGCCTTTCTGGGAAGCTTTATAAAGTAGGTTGCTATTTCCTAGACAACGTTAGCTCGACAACTTGGCTTGTGACCTTGGTCAATCCTTCAATCATCATGTCTTTCTCCTTTGAGATGGTGAGGAGGTCATTTTCCTGTGTAACAACTACTACCCCAGCTATGCTCTACGTGGCTACATGCTTGATCTGCTCCACTAGCTGCTCGGTTGCTAGTCCTGTACTATCTTGCTTTACCTTCTATTGTGTACTTTGTAGGCCTGCCAACTTCCTTTCAATGGTGGTAGAGATAACACAGTCGTTGTCCAGACAACGCCCCAATTTGGCCTTGAGGACTGCCTCTTTCCATCGTGCTGCCTCCACCTATTTGAACAACTGCTTTGCCTCATGAAACTTAGCCAATCACTGTGATATATAAATGGTGTGTGTCATTCCTCTTGGTTTATCATACTGTTGTTGTAATTCATGAGATTATGTTTTCAACCTCTACAGGTTAGGTTCTTCCTATAAAGTCATAACGACCTCCATAGACTGCTCAAAGGGCACAGTGCAATTCACCACCATGGCATCTATTGTGGCAATGACTTCCTTCACAACGACATCATGTTGTGCTCTGACCTCTGGTGGAGTTGAAGGTCATGAATTCAACTCAAGCTCTATGATTTTAAGTTTTAGTGTAAACTAAACCTTGGCAATCTCTATCTTTGCATCATGCACACTTGTAGCCAATATCCTAATCTTGGCCTCCAATAATGCTTCTTATGGTATATGCAGCTCTAGAATGGTTCTGCATGCTTTGACTACCACAGCTATGGTTCACTCGTTCTGCTCCTGAACCTTCTTCCATGCGTCTAGTGTGACCATCTTCTCAACAAACATATTTTCATTGTTGACTTTCTGCTCACCAATCAAGCTAAGTGTGTGCTTCTCCCAGACTCTAATTTCTACAATCACACCTACTTTCCGTGTGTGAAGGGATTCACTGGGGATCTATTACACAACATTTTTTCACTTTCCCTGTACTCCTTGTTTCTTGATCCTGGAGGACCTCTACAGTGAACCCTACATGCTTTCCCTTCATGAATAAACCCCCATTATGTCCCTCTTCATGAGAAAATCAATTCCCTTTTGCACCATTTCCCCTAAAACTTTTATTTTGCCCTGTTTACAAGACCGGTGATAATGGCCCTTGTCTTCCCCACACCAATGTGAAGAGATTAGCACTATCCCTAGTGCCGACTATAGTGATTGAGCTGCATTCCAGTCACACCAATCCTATTATGGAAAGTTTTTTAAATTAAGAGCCAAAGCTTCCAGTTCTAGAAGCTTTGTAATGGAAGTTTGGTAAATGATTTGGATGGACAGGGTCGAGGATGTCAATTTGGGATCCTTTCCCCTATAATGATGGAACTACCTCAAGGGATAAGACCTTCTCCCATGACAAGAGGATCCATCTCCCATCCATTCATATTATATAAATCTTCCTTTTTCCCAAGCACAAGCTAGTGTTAATGTTGGTGTGCTAGTGCTATTTTGGTTTGGAGTAAACAACAAGCTATTCATAGTTGTAGCTCTCTAGTTGTGTGAGCGAGAAGTGTGATTTTGGTTTGGAGTGAAGCCTAAAGGGAAGAGCCTTAAAAATATTTTTGATTGAGGCCATCATGGAATGCTAGCAGAAATGTGTGGGAACTTGGTCTTGTCAGAGGAGAATAGGCATGTCAAGATAATGGTTGTAATCTCTTCTTGGATCAATATATATGTAACTATCGATTGATTTCCTACATGATTTTTCATCTTACATATTCATGGCTTAATGTTTCTTGACTTGTTAAGTAGGTTGAATTACAATTTGTGTATTATCACGATTTTTGTTTGTTGTTGTTTACTTTTTTCAGGAGTTTGAAGAAGGAAGGGAGAGATAGTTGGAGCAAGAAAAGAAGGAAATAATCAAATGGGATAAGCATACTAAGAGGTAGGCCCTCTTAATTGGTTCTAACCTAAAGAAATATTCCATAGAATGTATGAGTTGTGGCTAGACCCATTATCGGGCTAGAGGAATTTGTTTGTGTGTGCACTTATAATTTTACTTCACCATAGGAGTGCGGCATGTTGAGGCCAAAATTCCTCAAAGCATTGGTACTAGGCTTGTCAGCATCTTCCTCCATGCTCATAACTCCATCAGATAGCGTGACTGCCTAGAGATCTAAGGATCGGACCAACTCTACTACCTGAGTGGTCCTTGGTGCCAAACTAGTCGATGTCATGTTGCTTTGCCGTACACCTACCTGGAGGTTGCTATTATCCATATTGCTAGTAGCGGGAGAACTGTCAGAGGATAGTCAATTCTCCAAAATTGACAGAGAGTCACTAGAGTCCATGAACTATGGTTTGCTCTAGGCCACTGAGGATGCGAAACAGATTCACGACACCAAAATTTTCTGGGTGCTCATGGAGGTGAGCATCTGGATGTGGACCAATCAAAGGCCGCGCTTGTCACCTACGGTGTATAATAGTCTGCAGAGTTTTGTAGACTTCAAAGCTGATATGAAAAACATTTTTATCAGGGCGCGGAAGGATCCGGCGAAGTAATGGATGAAGCTACCATTTGTAGCCACTGACGATGCAATTTTTACTGTCTTGGAGACAAGGCCTCCAGAATGGCGCGCCCCAAACCTAGCAGAACTGGAGAAGGCGACAGCCAAGAAGAAAAAGGAGGATAGCTCTGCCTCACTCAATTGGCAGAGAAAAGGTAGAACAAATAATTAGCAGTTGAGGTAAGCGTAGTGCGAGAAGTGGCATAGAAAGCTGTGGAGCAGAAGAAGGCCGCAGAAGCAGCACAGGTAGCAGAGGTAGCAATAGCATAGGTCGATGAGGGCGAAGCAACATCCTCAGGGCATAAGGCAAAGGAAATGGAAATAGTAGAAGTGAGCATGGACCCAGGGGCCACATCCACACAGTTAAAGTGCCCACATATTGCAGAGAGGTCAGGCCCAAGGAAAAAGGTGAAGGCCTCAATGTTGGCCACTGACCCGATATCCTTAACAAAAGGTGATCTCCATGGAATCAACGAGAAGGTCCACGATGTCATAAGTGAATCACTTCAATAGTTCATGCAGGAGCATCAGACCATGTTGGGGGCCCTCAGGGCACAGCTATGGGAGTTACAAGTGCAAACCCCTCAAGAAGGTACCCTGTCAACACACGTCACAATAGGAACTTCAACAGCAGAGCAGATGTTGTACGCAAGGATGGTAAACACAATAGTGTTGCCAAAGGGAGCTATAGTGTCATCCAATGCAATGGATCAGTTTTCAATTAGCATGATGAAAGGCCTTGGCCTTAACTTGGCTGCCCTTTCCCGGGAAATGTTGTATTAGTTACAGGATGGGATAACAGAAGAGTTGCAGGCCAGGGAGAGTCATGCGATCCTGGCTCTTAGCAAGTAGAAAATAAAAATAGAACATTTTAGCTTGCAGTGCAATGAATTGGTGTCACATAATCAATAATTGGTGTATATGGTAGATGACGCTTTCCGACGCATCTCGGAGTTGGCCATCACAGTAGATCTATTGATAGAAGTGCTTATCTGCAGTTTAGCAACTGGAGTCCACGAGGCTAGGGAAGACACGACAAAGGTTTAGCTGGAGCTGAATCTTTAGATCACTGAGCCGTGGTTGAAGGCACAACCTTCCACTCCCGCGGAAGTCTGAGAACAGCTCACTAGCACTATCACAACAAGGTTGGAAGGAATTGCAGGTGCAGTGGGCAACTATACCAACATGTTGGAACATGCACTTGACATCGTCACAACTTTGCAAGAGGACCCCAACATCTAGTAGCTGGAGATAGAGGTGTGTGAACTCTAGCAATAGTACGACAATGTCATAGGAACTGCGCAAATGGTAGTCCTCACTGAGCAGCTTGCAAGGATGCAGGAAGCCAAGGCATCAAAGGAGCAGGTCGACGCGTTGTGCCATAAGGAAGTAGTTATCAAAGCACGTGTTCAACCATGGATTTATGAGGCCTTCACAATCAAAACGAATTTTTAAGGGAAGCTTGCACACATTCATGGGATGCATGCATAGAAGCAGGGCAGCATGCCGGCCACATAGTTCTTAGAAGAACGGATGCAACAGGTTCAACAAGAAATAGCTTAGTGCATTGCAGACATTAGTACCATTCGAGAATAGTTGGAGGGACTCCATGCCAAGATTGTCACACTGACAGAGTGACTCAAGGGTGAGTCATGATGTTTATGTTGGGGGCCTATTGGGAATGGAATCCCCCCACAACATGTTTTGGGGCTCAAAGCCCATGTTTTGAGTGATATTATTATAAAGCTCCACGAATTATGGGTGCGAAATGTATGTTAGAGTCATAGGGTTGTTTTCCCTAAGTTTGAATGTAATGTTGCCCTACCCTAGGTCCATGAACCATGGGAAAGAGTGAAGTATGAAATAGGAGCACAGAGCAAGTGTCTAAGTGTGGCTTGTGTTATAGAGTAGGAAAAGGCTTTGCAGTTGAGTGCGCAAAGACCTAGTTGTCCACAACTGAGTGCGCAGACCCCTGTAGCTGAGTGTGCAGGGCCGAATAGAGTCTGTAATAGAAGGAAGAGAATAATAAAGAGAAGTTTGATCTGAATTTCATGTATGTATGTATCTATTTGAGAAGTTTGATATCAATTGTTAATGTATTGCTTATTTACTATGCACACTTATATGAATGAATTATATTGCTTCGTATACTCTACACATGCAAATAAGCTAAGTTAATCATCTAATATCAGGTTACTAGTAAGGACTTGGGTAATAATATTGTTTGGTCCCTGAGTAGGTCTACGTGAAAGCAATATATCAGGCTGCGAGATATAGGGAAGTACGTGTAGTGACGTGCATGTAGGGTCGAACCATAGACCACTTGAAACCATCATACATCTCCAGGGTGCGAAAACATGGTTCTAGCACCCTCCCATACTATTTTGGGTGAGACCTTAGTCCACTCTCCGTAGACTATTGCCAAAAGAGCCAGTAGTACCGAGATTCATTTGGTTCAATCACCTTTGAACCTAGGTCAAGCCCCAACAAGCCAACACAAATTTTCCACCTCTGTTTTGATGGCTGCTGTTTTGCAAGGGTAGACTGGTCGAAGCCTTTGGTGGATAGGTTTAGCATTGTCAAATATCTTGATCTCATACTTGACAAAAGATGGATATATACTAGGCATTTCCTTGTAAGACCAAGCGAATACATCACAAAATTCCTTAAAAAGGCACATGAAGCTTGCAATTTCCTCAAGAGTGCAATCTGCTCCAGCCTAGATGTTTTCTACGATGCCTGTCATGACAAAAATATCAATGAGCAATGTCTTTGAAATATTGTCCATGTTTCCCTCCAAGTCCAAAGTTTGGATAGACATATAAGGTGAGGAAACGATTTTAGGTGCATCAAATGATAGGATTTGAAGAGGCATCATGTCCAAATCAGATATTGAAACATGATGGTGAGAGTCCTCCCATGATCACTCTTCGAAACACACGGTCTCTCTAATAGCTTCGTCCGAAGGTAGGAATTGATTGAGGAGATCAAAAGAAGGAGTTGTTATGGGAGGGGACGTGGTGCCACTGGCTGTGACCAAAGTGATCGGAGATTCAAATGCAAATTGAATGGCCTAGTAGTTCAATTCAGCTACTGACAACGGTATTTGTTCTTTGTAAGTGTTAATGTCTGAAAGGGTCAAGAGGATGCAAGGATTGGTTGGTTCATAAGGAATGGATGAAACCATAGAGACCATCTGTGGAAACACAGGTGGCAGAAGAGGGAAGCAACCCATCATGGAAGAGTCCTTCAATAGACCGGTACCGATAATGACGTAAGAGTCAGGTACACCACCCACTAATAGTACATAGCTGTTGGGTATGAGGAATAATTAGGGGTGAAAAAGGATAGTTAGTCCACTGTGACTATCTTTCCATCCAATGGAAATAGGATGATGTGAAAGATAGTAGACACAATGGCATTCATGGCATTAGTCCAACTGTGACCCAACAATAGATTATAGTTGAATTTTCTATCTATGACTTCGATGCCCATCATTACCATTTTCCCATTCAAGTTGATCGGGTAGCTAACTAGGTAACCTTTTGGGATGAAAGTGTGGTCGTAGAAAGCTTTAAGGGAATTTTATGGCACGGATAGGGTTGGAGGACCCAAAGCAAGCCAACACGAAGCCGACATGGCATAGGTTGAAGCACCTTCCTCAATGACAATTCTATGTATTATTCACCCTTTCGAAAATATTTGCACCTGAAATGCAAGTTGGTGTGAAAGGGGAGGTTTACATTTTTCCATTTCGAAAATTGCAAGCATTGAATCCTAAGGGTCGATACCACCAATTACTGAAAGCATAGTCTTCCTTTGTGCTGGACAAGTTTGTAATACTTCAAGTGCTAACATAGTTGACGGTGCTTGCACCAAATCTTCTACAATACTATAGTTCTGGGAAGCATGTGTAGATGTATTATGTGTTCTATGACGAAGTGCCCCTCTTATGGGTTGAATCACAAGATTAGAAATCAACCTTTTGATATGAAGATCATTAGGCATGTTGGGTGTGGAGCCTGATTATATTCTGTATTGAAAGGTATCGCCGCATTGGACCCCAGTTTGTAATGGGGCACCAATGCCACTCATAAAATATTTGTTGTAGTGGGGGTTTAGGGGGGGCGGCTATGACCTTTGGGAGCCCCCCCTTGGTAGGGGGATTGGGGGCAGGACCCCTAAATCTAAGAATAGATGTAAAATTGCTTTGTAAAATGTTGTAATTTCGTAGTCAATCTGGGCAATTCATTAGGTGAAGATTTGATGATAGAATTTATGTTTAATTTAGAGTTCTTTTTCCCTAGAAGGTAACCCCTCACTATATATGAAGGAGTTGTATAGTGTCTATGTATATTTGTATTATGAATGAGGAAGAGAGAGGATATTGAGAGCAAAGAGGGAATTACATCAGATCTGTTGTAGGTTGTATCTCTCCAATTTGCTAGATAATATAAAAAGAAGGACTGGTTGTTTCTCCATGGACGTAGCCCAAACTGGGTGAACCACGTATATCTGTGTCTCTCTTATTTTATGTGTTCCATTTCTCTGTAATATATAATTTTCTAACAACTGGTATTAGAGCCAAAGGACCATTTGGCTGATAAACTTGTAGGAGAGAAGGGTTCCTGGTTCAAGTGGGAGCAATGGCGGAAGATGGTAGGTTTAGGGTTGAAACATTTAATGGCCACAACTACCAACTATGGAAGATGCAGATGGAAGATTATCTGTATTAGAGAGATTTGTACCAACCATTGAGTAGAAAGACAAAGAAGTCGATGAGTATGACAGACACAAAATGGGAATTCTTGACAGAGAGGCACTTGGAACAATACAGTTGTGCCTGGCAGCATCAGTAGTGTTTAATATTTCAAAGGAAACAGAAATAGAGGGTTTAATGTCGACATTGGCCAAACTATATGAAAAACCCTCAGCTTCAAATAAGGTATTTCTTATGAAGCGTTTATTTAATATGAAGATGCCAGAAGGTAGATCTATTGTTAATCATTTAAATGAATTTAATATAGCTACCAACCAGTTAGGTTCTGTAGGGGTAACTTTTCATGATGAATTTAGGGCTCTTTATTTCTATTCTCATTTCCAAAAAGTTGGAATGGTTTAGTTATGGCCATTACTAAATCTTTCTCTGGATCTATTACTTTAAAGTTTGATGATGTTGTCGGTGCAATCCTTAGCAAGGAAATGCGATGGAAAAGCTCGGGTGAGACATCAGGTAATGCTTTGATTGCAGAGACTAGGGGAATAAAAATGGAAACAAGAAAGAGACCTGGATATCATAGTAAGTAAATTAAAGGTAGATCCAAGTCCAGGTTGGGTATAGTGTGCTAGAAATGTGGGAAGAAAGGACACCTGAAAAAATATTGCAAGTCTCGAAAGGGAAAAGAGGGAGATGCACAACAAGAAAATAATCATGAAGCGAATGTAACAGGTGATGTGTTGCAAGATGCTTTGATTCTTTCATTAGAAAATATTATGGATGCCTGGGTGGTGGATTCAGGGGCCTCATTCCATGCCACATGTGATAGGAAACATTTTTATGATTATGTTCAAGGATATTTTGGAAAAGTTCAATTGGGTGATGATAAACCCTATAAAATCATTGGAATGTGTACAATTTTCATAAAACAAAAAAATGGAAATAAATGGCTACTGAAGGAGGTAAGGCATGTTGCAGATCTGAAGAAAAATATGATTTCAATAGGGCAGTTGAGAGGTGAAGGTTGTGTAACTACTGTCACAGATAAAACCTGGAAGGTCACTAAAGGATCCCTGGTAATAGCGAAAGGAGGAAAGGTTGGTACATTGTATCTATGCAATGGTATTTCTAATTCAATTAATGCTTTAACCTCTTTAGGAGAAGATACAACATTTTTGCATCAGAGGCTCAAGCACATGAGTGAGAAGGGGATGCAGATTCTTTACTCAAGAAATTTGTTGCTAGGTTCGAAGCATGTTGATTTAAAATTTTGTGAGAATTTTGTTTATGGAAAACAAAAGAGAGTTAGATTCCTTAGAGTTGGGAAAGAAAAGAAGAGCGAAAAATTAGAGATTGTGCATATAGATGTCTTGGAACCTTCTCAGGTATCATCTCTTAGTGTCTCTCATTATCATGTTATTTTATTGATGATGCAACCAGAAAAACCTGGATTTATTGTAATCGAAACAAATATGATGTATTTGATACTTTCAAGAAATGGAAAGCTTTGGTTGAAAATGAGACGGGAAAAAGGTTGAAGTGTCTCAGATCAGACAATGGAGGTGAATATTGTAGCAAAGAGTTTGATAGGTACTGTTTAGAGAATGGAATTTGAGAGAAGACAGTTCCAGGAACACCACAAGAAAATGGTGTGTCAGAAAGGATGAACAAGACAATCATGGAGCGTGCAAGGTGCATGGGATTGCATGCAGTATTGCCTTTACAATTTTGGGTAGATGATGTAGATATTATTGTTTATCTAATAAATAGAGGGCCTTTAAGTTCCTTGGATGGTGGTATTCCAGAGGAGGAATGGACAGGTAAAAAGGTAAACTACTATTTTTTAAAGACTTTTTGTTGTGAAGCCTATCTCCACATTAATAAAGAAAATAGAACAAAGCTTGAGGAAAAATCAAAGAAATGTACCTTTATTGGATATGGTGTTAATGATTTTGGTTATCACTTTTATGATTATGAAAAACACAAAATAATTAGGAGCAGATATGTCATATTCAATGAAAAGGTTTTGTATAAGGATCAACTGCAGGAAAAGAAAAAGGAAAAATAAAACAGAGAATACACAGTGCTTGATGAGATCAGAGGAAAGGTGATGGTGCCTAAAAATCATAATGATCAACAGCCAGAACAACAACCACAACAGAAACAAGCACCTCAAACACCTAAAAGTGGTGTTGGAAGATCTACCAAGATAGGTAGACCCCCTGAACGATACTCTCCTTCATTATATTATGTATTTTTGACTAATTCTGGTGAACCAAAATGTTATGAAGAAGTAGTATAGGTAGAAATCAGGAAAAAGTGGGAGCAAGCCATGAAAGAAGAGATGGACTCTATTATCGGGAAATCAAGTGTCCATGCAGAGCTGCTAGTCCCACTAAGATGGGTAGCTATCTTAAAAACAAACAAACTAAAGTTACTTCCGTTTTCCATTATGAGAAGTAGATAGGAGAGGAGAAAAGAATACCAAACTCAATCATTTGCTTGGTTCCTTGCTTGTTCCTTCTCCCCTCTGATAGATCTTTGACAATCCTTCTTTGCTTACCTTACTTCAAAGAGTACTTGTAAAGTCAAAGCAGCATAATACCTTCAATGTACTGGGATCTACAATCATAAACAATATAGGACCATATATATATTGACCACACAAATGCATATATCATCAAACATACAAGAATGTGGAGGAAAACTCAAATAGCTTTATTGATAGAAAGAGTCGAAGAGAGGATTACAACCCATTGATCTGACCCAGTGTCATCCTCCCATCATGAAAGCCCTTCTTCACCTCATGAAAAGCTTAGGTCACCCAACACTATGATGTTCCACCAGGAAACCAACAACACTTCCTTACAAGATACAAAATTCCAGCCTCTGGATCTCTGGGATGAGGGATCCATATATAGCTGTTTGTAGGTGGGTGAGTCAACTTCTGGGATTTTGATTAGTTTCCTCTCCCTGATAGTTCTTGGTTCCACTTGGAGATTCATGATCTCTTACTCATCCCTCGGCGAATTCAGAGAGGCAAGTGTCAAATGAGTAGTTTCTAGAAGGTTCTCTGGGTTTCCACCTAGCTAACTGCTTCTGCCATTTATCTGCTCTCGCTCATCGCATCCCACAGAAGGGATTTTTAGTATGCATCATACCTTTTGCATGTGGCAGGTGAGATACATCGCACCCTTAGCACTGAGGAGTCTGTATGGTCTAGTTTTGACCAGTTCTGAGCAGTTTTTCATGGAGAGCTTCTGGGAGATGATGCAATCAGCTGACCTTGCTCCTTTCAGGGATGAAACAACACTTATAGGGACTTAGAAGCCCTTGGTTTATGGACATATGTGATTGGGGTTGCAGAGCCCAAATATGTCTATAACAGTTGCCCCCTAAAGCATGAGGTTGTAAATCTTTTTGATGTCGGGTGAAATGCTTTATCATGAGGATCCGAGGTTTTTCGAACTGGAAGGCGACTTGTAATAAGATACAATACAATAAATTATCTTCATAATATTTTCATGATCTAGCTGAGGCGGGCATTCCCATGCTCAGCTTTATAAATTCATTTTCATGTACATAGGACAGAGAACCGTCTGTGTGGCACACTAATGATTCTGATAGAGCCATCATCCTTTGACTTGGATGATCATCTATGCAACAATTATGTACATTTTATGTCTTTATTTTCATGAATATATCACAACCCGGATAGATGAAACTAGATACTGGGTCTTCAAACTCGTTCAATCTTCACCCAAGGTACAAGTGAATCCATGTGGAAAAATATTCTGGAGTCAAACATGGAAAGACATCACCTGATTACCAGCCAATGATGTAAGATGTTAACAAGTGCGAGAGAATCACCAATAATGATGATGAACCTCAAGGTATGATAGTACAATTCACGTGGTGTGAAAATGGGACTTGGTTTCAAACACCACGCAAAATCTTTCAGTCGAAGGCCATTGACGTAAACCTGTCACCGGAAGTGAGAAACTTTCCATTGAGGCATGCAAGCTTCAAAGTACTGAAAGGGTTGTTCTTAGGTCGACTTCTTGGATAATGAGCTGTCGTCGACAAGAAGTGACCCATCGTAGAAGGGCCTTAATGAATCTAGCATCTACGACATGGAACAGAGCAAATGATTTTGTGGAGGTGAAAACGATTTGATGATATAGGGTTCAGGGTGGTAGTCATGAAAGAATGAAGGGTGAATGTATTATAGTGGATGAGACACAAGCTGGGTTGGTGAATTCTCTAAGCAACTTCTCTTGAACATATCAACAACACTGAAATGGATTTGTAGCATTAACCCCAAAAATGGATGGTACGGTGAACCAATGGTAATATGACTAGTGAACAAAATAACCCAACCCGACTCAATCATGCTGATGGAGTGAAAGTGTCATGTTCAAGAGGGACTTGCTACCAATAAAGTTTCTTAAAGTTTTCTTCCCAATTTTTCCCCAGTCATTGCTGACCACTACCTCTTTATTTTTGTCAAGCTTCAGAAGGATAACATATTCTTGTTCTATAATTTTCCCTTCGGGCAAACCCGTCACTATGTTTTAACGAGCCTAGCGACAATGAAACTCGTTCTTGTCTATATGGACAAGTTTATCACTATTGGTTTTAACGAGTTTAACAACAAAGACAACTTGGTCCTTCTTCAATTTTAGACAAGTCCGAAGAAGTATAAAATAATACGAAAGGGATGAATTTTCGATAATTTTAATGATCCGAACAAGAAAAGCGCTTGATATTTTTGTTTAATAATCCCTCAGGTCCAAAAGGATTAAAATCTAGAGGAGGGATAACACTTCTGATAGATTTAGTGAGCTGGAGAGGTCAATTGCTCGGCAATATTTTCATATTTTACGAGTCAGATGAAAAGAGCTTAAAGGAGACTCATTTTTGAGGAACGAGTGATATTTTTGGGTAGCAGCTGGTTCTATGTAAGGTTTGGAGTTTTCCAATCACGACAGTGTTACAAGGATGGCTAATAGAATCACTCATCGTAGTTGTTCCTCAAAAGGGTAAACAATCAAATGGAGGCATATGATTGGCTAAAATAGAGTGGAGGTGATGGTAAGAACATGACCAAGGCTCAAAAGCTGATGATAATGCATTCACAATGGTTATTTACTGGAGATTGGTTCATTTTTTAATGAGCTTAAACTTTGGCAGAACACATGCTCATTGCTTAGGTTTAATTTTTAATGAGCTTGAACTTTGCGTAAAACTGCTCACGATAGTCGTATAATAAGGATGTCTCATCCATAGGTTCAATTTTTAGGGAGCTTGCACCATTCAAAACTTTGCTCCGCTGCCTTTCACATGTAAGCTAGGAACGGCCAACTACTGTCCTAGGGGTTAATTAACTACTAAGGTTAGGTAGGAAAATTATTCCTTTACTTTGCTAGTGCCATTTGGCCCCTGCAAAGGTGAACGGTCGATCCGACCCCTTACCTGACTTCAGCAGTTGAAGTCAGCGAAACTATGGAGTTAGAATTACGCTGGTCACTTTTCACTTGCGTTTCCAGGTGAAGTAGAGTTTCCAAGTTACCATATGAAAGTTCTCACATTTGCAAGATTACTCCATCTACATTTGCAGACAAAACACTTCCTTGGCGATGTCTATCAAAATAGATAAAGGTGAATGGCATAGTCGCCTCCACTCACATAAATTTGATGAGGGAATATTATTCCGGTCTAATCCCATTTTCATAAATATATGGGTGTGTTAGACTAGTCATATATCCTTTGCCGAAACTTACCCTATACCTAAGGTTTTCCTACCGAAGCACACCAGGGTGCATGCCCCCTCGGTTTCAATCACAATCACCGAATTACTCGTGCTCATCAAGTGGATGGACTAGATATTGATGAGACATTCCTTGCTTGAAAAGACCAATTAGGGATGGAATTTGACTATTTGCTATGTGTGAGATGGGGAATGAAAGCTAGTCTACGAGCTAGACCACTCTGCCTTCATGCGGAAAACACATTACTTGAAAGAGTGAGGAGACAATGGATCCCATGCTATAAATGTAGTCATGCCCAAGGAGTATATTGTAATCTAGAGGTCCTTAGACTACCACTACGTTCAGATAAATTTTTTTCCCTCTCAAAGTTATAGGAAAATTTGGAAGGATCCCTAACGGTCGACTGGTTCCTTTGTCAAAGCCTATCAGATTTCACATCTCAGGCAGAAGCGATGGCGAACCAATCACTTTCCAAGCAGTTGAGGAAAGGATACTCACAGAAGCCCCTTCATCTATGATAGTACCGAACATGACCATTCTGTAAGCTTGTAAAATGATTCAGAATGGTACATTAGATGGTATACGAGGTCTGCCTAGTAGATTCTAGTCAGAGGAAACGACTATGTTGCTCGGAGGTGGGACCAAATAAACGACCAAATATGACTCTGATGAACTTCCTTCCTACGGTAAAGGAACGGGTAGATTTCTCCCATGTCATTGAAGTCTATGTTTATGAGAAGAATTTGAATGGTGTCATTCTCATTCTCTTCGGTGACTGTATCCTCTGAAGATGGACCTCCCGAAGACAAGGCTAGGTCGACTGCCATCCCAACCCAATGACTTTGTTCCAATGTGGACTCAGAGGGTTTATCTTCAATGATAGATGCTTCGACTGAGAACAAAGGTGTGTCAGTCAGATTTTCAACTAGCGATGGACTTGGAAAGAGTTTCTTGTATCCAGGAGGAAGCCGTAGCAATGAAGCAGGATGGTCATCCAAGACTCTTTTAGCTTCGTCCAAGAAGGGACAATGGTGGACATCATGATCACCTTCACACAGCCTACAAGGAAATTTATATTTTTCTTTCTGCCCAGAGACTTCGTTGTCACTAGTTGATGGTGTACTCTCAACATGATCGTCAGAGGTTGATGACACCGGATTGTGAAAATGAGGAGACCAGTCCCTTAAGATCTGAGGGATGCAAGGACAATCTCGATGATAGTGGTCTCCTTTGCAAATGGAACATGGAGATTTAGGTTTGGACAGTGCAGTGTGTGGATTTTCACTAGATGATGCATGGTTGCCCCTTTTTTCCTTTGGTTCCTTCTTCTTCTTCTTCTTCTTCTCAGTTACTTGGTTTTTAGCTTTACCATCTTCACCAAGCGAAGAGGAAGGAGGGGAGGGAGAAAAAAATGAAGCAGAAGGTTGGGGGGTAACTCTAGTATCATCTAGTTGCTGATTTGATTGCTCAGGAATCATGGTGCTCTGAATGACAGAGGTCGAGAAGAGCCATATTAGCAAGCCGATTATCAGTCCTTGAAGGGACAATGTGGCCATATGAGGTGCACCAACATCTCCCCAAGAGGAGGAAGGACTAGGATTTCCCCCAAGGGGAAATCCTTGGTTGGTGGACTCCATTTTATCAACCTAAGACCAACGAGGGAATAGTGACGTTATTGCGATTAAAATAAATTTTATGACGCTTTGACACAACTTGATTTTTCAATTTTTAAGAGTCAAGAAAAAGCTAAAGATGACTCTAGTCGCCTTCGATTTTTAATGAGCCTGAAGTGACAAGTGCTTAGATGGACCTTTTCCTTTAAGGAGTCTAAAAAGGAACAAAAGAGACTATTCTAGAAATCTAGACAGAGGGATTACCAAACCAATTGCAAAATTGCAGAATACTTTTTATGGTACGGCAGTCAATCTTCTCGAATGCTGTGTTCAGTGCATTGCGATTGATAGGGCGACAGACATGGCTTCCTAAGGATGAAGGATATTGCCTATTGTGGTATCCCAATATATACTCGATGGTACATGGGAGCAAAAGTCCGTACTAGCACTTGTCATCTCAAAGAGGAGGAATCACCCAACCTACGATGAAAACAATAGTTACCAGGCTTTACGACACCGAAATCCATCTCTAGCCTACACTTATAAATGTTTTGCGTTAGGTTCCAAAGCGTTTTTATGTTCATTGAATTTATTTTACAGTTGATCTTTCTTAAGAATTTTTCCTTTAAGGTTCACCGCATGATGTAGATATACAATTCTTAAAATGCAATCTAAAATGATAAACAATTGTTTATTCCTAGCTACTAAGGAAAGAGAAGTGGGATTCTTTCAACATAGAGTAGAGAGCACACATTAGATGCACTATCCTAAATAAAAATCAACAAGTAGTCTAAATGCAAATGCACATGCATGTTTTTGTTTCCTGCCTTCTTAATGTGTGAATGACAGAAGGAATGCTAAGTACAAATTTGAATTATCTTTTCAAAGCGACAGTACTAATAATTTTCTCTTTAAAAGATGAAAGAAATATAATGACAACACTTTGCGATTTTGAATTGAAAACTACTTTCGACACTGGAAAAATTGTTAAATCAAATCAAATACAAGAGTAATAGTGTAATCGACCATCAAGAATAGTATGATTCTTTTCTTTGACTGAAAACGACAGTTGCGAGACTTCAAAATCAGAAGACGACAATTTGAATAAGCTACTTCTTTATAAAGGAGAACTGTAAATGGCAAACAATACATAAAGACATTAACAATTCTTTGTACAATGGAGGCTGAATAATGCAAAGGAAGGGATTTTCCACAGTGGTATACTGATCACAGACAACAAAACTCCTGAATAAAGGTAAAGAGAGTGAACGAAAACCAAAATTTGGAGGCAGAAATAGTCTTATCTAATCATCGCACTTGTAACATAGCGAAACAAGGATGCATCCCACCTACTGCACACGCGAGGTGTGATGCATCCAGATTGCCAAGAGGGGAAGGTCCGATGGTCCAGGGATGAGACTTCAACTTAGTTTCTGGTCACAGTTTGCAGCTTAGTTCAGGGATTTAGGTCGAGCTAATTATATTAAGTAAATGCAAATCACAGGGGTTGATCTAATGAGGTTACTTGAGCCACCACCAAGGCAATTAGGATGTTTTCAAATCAATTGTTCACTTTATCAAAAAAATCTAGAGATGGAGTGAAGCAGCATTGATCTACTTTGCACTTGCATAGCAAATGTAGTTCGAAGGCTAGTTGGCTTAACTTTAGGCTCCGTCTATAGTTTATAAAGAAAACAAATATATACAAGCAAAAAAACTATTCACTTCCCAATGGAGTCACCATTTTGTTATCACGAAATCTAGTGTCCATGCAAAGCTACTAGTCCCACTAAGATGGGTAGCTATCTTAGAAATGAACAAACTAAAGTTACTTTCATTTTCCTTTATGAGAAGTAGATAGGAGCGGAGTAAAGAATACCAACCTCAATCTTTCTCTTGGTTCCTTGCTTGTTCCTTCTCCCCTCTGATAGATCTTTGCCACTCCTTCTTTGATTACCCTACTTCAAAGAGTACCTATAAAGTAAAAGCAGCATAATAACTTCAAAGTACTGGGATCTACAATCATAAACAATATAGGACCAGATATATATTGACCACACAAATGCATATATCATCAAACATACAAGAATGTGGAGGAAAACTCGAATAGCTTTATTAATAGAAAGAGTGGAAGAGAAGATTACAACCCATTGATCTGACCCAGTGTCATCCTCCTAGAATGAAAGCCCTTCTTCACCTCATGAAAAGCTTAGATCACCCAACACTATGATGTTCCACTAGGAAACCAATAGCACTTCCTTACAAGATACACAATTCCAACCTCTTGGTCTCGGGGATGAGGGATCCATATATAGATGTTTGCAGGGGGGTGAGTCAGCTTCTGGCATTTTGATTACTGTCCTCTCTCGATAGTTGTTGGTTCCACTTGGAGATTCATGATCTCTTACTCATCCTTGGGCCAATTTAGAGAGGCAAGTGTCACAGGAGAAGTTTCTAGAAGATTCCATGATCATCCACCTTGCAAACTGTCTCTGCCATTGGTCTACTCTCGCCCATCGCACCCTACAGAAGGGATTTTCAGTATGCATCACACTTTTTGCATGTATTAGGTGAGATGCATCACACCCTTAGCACTGAGCAGTCTGTATGGTCCAGTTCTGACCAGTTCTGAGCATTTTTCCATGGAGAACTTCTGGGAGATGATGTAATCAGCTGACCTTGTTCCTTTAGGGTGTAAAACAACACTTTTAGGGACTCAGAAGCCCTTGGTTTATGGACATATATGATTGGGGTTGCAGTGCCCAAATATGTCTATAACAAACTCCTTAGCACATAGCTAGACTTGGAACATAGTTAGGCCTGAAGGTAAAAGAACATTGCAGAATAAATGGGTTTAGAAGTTGAAGGAAGAAGATGGGGGTAGAAAAAGGTATAAAGCTAGACTTGTGGTGAAAGGGTTTGCACAGAAAAAGGGTATAGACTTTGATGAGATATTTTCTCCTGTTATTAAAATGACTTCAATCAGGACTATTTTAAGTCTAGTAGAGGCTGAAGATCTGCATCTTGAGTAGTTACATGTAAAGACAACCTTTCTCCATGGGGATTTGGAGGAAGAGAAATATATGCAGCAGCCATAAGGATATGAGGTAAAAGGGAAGGAGAAACTAGTGTGCAAGTTGAAGAAGAGCTTGTATGGCTTAAAATAGGCTCCAAGGTAGTGGTATCTAAAATTTGACAAGTTTATGTCTAAACA
>APFE030338275.1:2867-71785 GCA_000404065.3 Pinus taeda | reverse complement strand
GAAACTGAGAATCTTCTCAGTTTCAATTGGTCTTCAAGTGTGATGAAGAAGATGAGAAACAACCAGTCCAAAGTGGAGTCATTTTCCAGCAAATGAAGTAGCAGTGGAGTTGCTATAATTAGTATCCAAGTGGGAGATTGTTGGGTGTGGAGCCTGATTATCTTCTGTATTCAAAGCTATCGCCGCATTGGACCCCAGTTCGTAATGGGGAAGCAACGCTGCCCATAAAATATTCGCTACAAGGGGGGTCCAGGTGGGGTGGTTGCAACCTTTGAGAGCCCCCGCTGGCAGGGGGATCGGGGGCAGCACCCCCAAAGCTAGGAATAGATGTCAAATTTCCTTGTAAAATGTTGTAATTTTGTAGTCAATCTGGGTTTTTCATTAGGCAATGATCTGACGGTAGAAGTTATGTTTAATTTAGGGTTTTTTTCCCTAGAAGGCAACCCCTCACTATATATGAGGGAATTGTATTGCACCTATGTATATCTATATTCTAAGTGAGGAAGAGAGAGGATATTGAGAGCGAAGAGGGAATTACATCGGATCTATTGTAGGTTGTATCTCTTTAGTTTGCTAGATAATTTAAAATGAAGGAATAGTTGTTTCTCATGGACGTAGCCCAAACTGGGTGAACCACGTATATCTGTGTCTCAATTGTTTTATGTGTTTTCTATGTTTATATTTATGCAATATTTTATGTGTTCCATTAATCTGTAATATATAATTTTCTAACAAGGTAGTGGTGGGTTTTGACTCAAGGAGGCTTCCTCAGCATTAGTGATAGGAGCTCCATAAGATTTGGCTCTCATTTGTAGATCTACCGTTTCAAAGGTGTAAACAATAGATGGTCCTTCACCAGTTGAAGGATGATGTGAAACACGTTTGCCCCCTTCCGGGGATTGGGGTTGGTTTGCAACAAGGTGTTGTTGTTACTGAGCAGGGAAAGGATTATTTAGGACTATAGGGGTCCTTCTGGTGTCCTTTTTAGTGATGAAATTTGTGCATTCCTGAAGACGTGGGCAACTATATGTCATGTGGTATTCCACATAGATTTTGCAAAGGAACTAGGTGTGTTTGTGCTTTCCATCATTAGAAGGAGCAGTAACCTTCTACTTTGGGTTGTACTACTTTGTTGACTGCTCTTTAGAAGGAACAGCCTTTTTCTTATTCTTCTTGTTCTTACCACCAGGTTTTTGTGTAGACTGCATAGAGTTTATCATGGTGGTAGGAAGAGTAGTCAATTTGGTAAAGAGGTCAACTGACAACTAGGCAATGTGACCACTGAGTTGTTTTACAGCAACCCCAAAGGTAGTGCCAATAATACCATTAGCGTGTCCTTCGGGGTGTTGAGTAGTGGGAGCATTGGAATTGTGAGGGGCATTCAGAATGACATCATATAAAGTGTCAGACTGTGAATATTGTTGGCATTATGATACAGGTGTTGTCCTTGATTGCAACTCACACAGATGATAGTTCATAGTGTAAGAGGTTAACAACAAAGGATTACAGATCAGACTCCAGAGATTGAAGAAAAGGAAGTACACACAGGTCCACATAGTCAAAACAATGTATACATGTTTGTCCACAGAACAAAAAGAGCGTATATGTATACACACACTCCCATAGAAAGAAAAGCATGTACAAGTTGGAAAACCAAGGTTTTGGTCTGAGGTATTTTCTCTGTGGTATTGACCCTATATATTTGGTCCAAGGTATTGGTCCTAAGTGGTTTTGGTCCGAGGTATTGATAAAGGATCTAAGTATATAAGGAGGAGAAGATCAAAGGGCTAAATGTGCAAGTAATGAATATCTTATGAAGAGTGAGATAAAAAGAATATATGCATGTCATGAGTTTATGGTGCTTTGCTTCATTTGAACTAAGGATGAACCTTAGCAGTTGATTAGGTATGAGATCTAATGATGCATCCAGATCTGAAATAAATTATTATTATTATTATATGGTTTGATCATGGATAGTCTAGTTCTAAATGCTAACATGTGATTTACACTAAAAATGTTCCGATATGTGTATGAGTGAAGTCTAAAATATTTGTGATGTTTTAAGTTAGCATTTGTAGATCTATACTATGGTTCGCTGTAGCATATACATTATAAAATATGATATTTGAAGTTGCAATTGGTTCTGGTTGTTCTTCTCTGTGTTCTGGTGACTGTATTCTGGTGACAGTGTTCTAAATGTTCATGCTAATTGATTGTGATGACGGGTTGTCAATGATTGGTTGTATAGAAATGGTGATTATCTTTTAGCTTCAATGTTTCTGATGGGTCCAACATGAAAATTTGATGAAACGAGGCCTTCAGATTGTGGCATTGTCCTCTAGGAGTATCCAGTCTGAAAATTTATGAAACGTGGTCCCTAGAGAAAGAGAGAAGGTCATAGCCTTTTGTAGGTTGGTGCTACTGGTAAACATATTAGCCAGTATAAGAGCTAGGGGGTTAGATTTCCCTTCTAGTAGTAGCTGGAAAACAAGTGAAGGTTGGAGCCTTCTGTCAACTGGTGCCTACGTACTAGTAAATGGATCGACTAGTACAAAAGCCAGGGGGTTGGAGCTCCCTTCTGGTAGTAGTTGGAAAATGAGTTAAGGTTGGAGCCTTCTGTAGGTCGGTGCCTATGTACTAGTAAATGGATCGCTAGTAAAAGAGCTAGGGGGTTGTAGCTCCCTTCTAGTAGGAGCTGGAAAACGAGAGAAGATTGTAGCCTTCTGCAAGTGGGTGCCTATGTACTGGTATGATTTTGCACCAGTACAAGATTGCAAATAGGTTTTTCTTATATTAAAAGAAGACAAAAACAGGTGATTTTTGTCCCACATTAGGTTTCCACCTTAAATCTTGGTGTTCATGTGTGTTTCTTATGTGTGATGGTTTGTTCTGTTAGTAATGCACATGGTTACTATTTATATGGTTAATGAAGTACTGATGCACTGATTAAAGATCAACATATGATGAATTAATTGAATCATACATTTGCTAGATATGCGTTGGTTGCCTTAAATACAGTTGCATGTACACGCAAGTTACCTTCATTAAAGTAGTGTATATAAATCAGAGTATGAAAAGAAAAAGTTATTGATTTGATTAATACTGATTTAGCCCCCCTCTCAGTATTATTTCCAGCAAATATATCAATTCTAAGTGTTGGGCACGTCGAATGGATTGGTCTTTCATGACCGCACCACCTAAGGCAACATCTTTGGCGATTTGGGGCAGTAGAGACTTGCAAAACCAATCCACTAATAGATAGTCTAGGAGGGGAGATTTGAATAGCCTCCACCTACATCTCCATTCATGTATATGATCAGATATGTGGGTGGTATTGTCCTAACATAATGAAGTGAGGAGTTTCGTCCCAATTTCATAGTGGATGGGTAGTTGGAAGTGCTTTAAGAATTCCATCGCTAAAGCACCAAAGGATTGACTGACGCACGTGGTAACTCGATGTACCACTTGTCTACATTTCCAGTAAGGGTGTGGGGAAAGAGTCATATTTGGATACTATCATCCACCATGGAGTTAGAAACACACCATAAATGATAGGTGGTGATGTGTGTACCCAGATCCTCCCCTTGTTTCCCATCAAACTTCGGGATGTCTGTCAGGATTTTATGCGAGATTGGAAGCCAAAGTAAGTTTTCATAAATGGGGTCATTTGTCAGTTTGTACAAGTTAGGGATATTGAGAATTTCCAAGAAAGGCAAGGTGTTTTATTCCGCATAATCAAACCAAGGTGATGACATATGACTGGAGTATCCTTGCAGTCCTCCCATCATGTTGTTCCTAATATTATACATAGGTTGTGTGCTATAGTAAGTTCCTTGGTGTATAGTCACGTATTGTGGGTTTCCATAAGGGTTGTTAGACTGAGTGTTAGAAGTTCCCCCAGGATAAGGAATGTCCCCTTGACTCATTTGAGGTTTTGAGTTGGGTGCTCATATGGATTGATTAGGACCTTGTTGCGGGTTCCTTCTCACCACGTAACTAACTATAGGTCCTTGAATGACATAAGGAGGTTTCATGTCAGTTAATGACTGTCCCTGTAATCCTGTAAATGGAGGGGGGATTGTTATATTCCTGACTGGTATATGCATATTGGGAATTGTGCCCCCAGGCATCTGAACTTGGGGGTTAGAACTAAACAATGGATGCCAACCATAGGGGTGGTTAACGGGACCCACGCTAACCATGATATATTGAGCATTATAAGGAGAGCTATATGTATCATTTGTCGAAGGTCTAGGGGCTGACACAAAAGGTGCGGAACCCAGAATGTACTAGGTTCCACAAGTGGTGGGTGTCACGATAGGGTTTAAACCTACGACATATGGGATTTCAGGGTTTGCCATCAGAGGTGTGGAAATGAATATTGACTGGGGAGGAGGTGGTGGATGAAAAGTGTCCACAAAATCCCACAACCCATTAGTCATCAATGGGATGGATGGAAACGTTCCAATAGAATATAAAGGAGGTACAAATGCAACAAGAATTAAGAGTGGTCCCAATGGATTTGTGATTAGAGGATTGTATGGAGGAAGGAATCCTTTAGTAAAGAAATCTTCCAGTAATATTGAACCGAGGGATGTCCAAATTGATTCTGTGTTAGATCTCAGAGACTGATTTCCCGAACATGAGGAATCTTGTTCACTAGGGGTCGGGGGATCCTCCACAATGAGTGGGTCAAGACCTAACAAGCATCTAGATTGATAATGATTGTTGTATGTACCCACGATGACTAATAAATTTTATCAATAGATTTTACAATGGTATTTGTTAAAGTCTTGGTGATAACAATCTGGCACATTAAAAAAAAAATTACACTAAGGAAATCAATTAACAAGCAAAGGGAAATGACACTGTCTAATAAACACCAATCATTAGAGATGAAACCTAGTATCACAATGAATAATAGAGAGAGTTGGAAAAATGTAAAATTACGATTACTCTTGGGCTTCACCCTAACCTTAGATTAAGGGGCCAAGTACTCCCCTGAAGACGAGCACCCTCCCAAAAAATGAAGACAAAGTAGGTTCGTCTGTGTTAGGTACTAGGGCAGCCCACCCCAGTCACCTTATGTTCATCCCTAAAAGTATGGCCACTTAGGATACCTCAAATCAAAGACACTCATGGGGACGACATAGTCACATATAGTACATTGTGTGGGCAGAATACCTTAGTCACTGACTCAGCTTTGATATCCCTGAAGGGATCCTTGATACATAGAATACCCAAAGGAGATGTAATAAAAGGTAGGCTACCTTCACTTACATTCTGATGTTGTCTTGTATTTAGCTCCACTTTACTTGAGTGGTCCTAGATAGTATGAGTGTAGAAGGATTTCTCTCTTTAATGACACTAGTTTCGATGTATGATCTTGGGCAGTTAACTCACACTGCCTATTCCAAGATCCTAGCCTAAATGAATAAGTGTTTACTCTAAAATGAGTTGTTGATTGATTTTATTACATATATTTTAAATGTACTTCGTTAGATTCTTCAGTAGGGATGTTGGCGTATGAAGTTATACGGGACTCTGACTCAAATCATGTAAAAACAATGCTTGTAAATTTTCACTTTCGATTAATAAGCTACTTCTACAAAGGGAGAGTCATTCATACATCAATATATATACCATGCATCCTATTCAGTAAAACACTAGCATAACCAATAGAACTTCAATGCACACTAATAACTTTTGAAACCAAATAATGTAAATCTAACCATCTTAGTAGGAAAAAGTAAAAGTTTTCGTACTTTTTCCTTAATGAAAAAAAAAACCTTAAGAAGTAAATCTTTTTCTTAATATATATATATCTATAATTTATATTATATATATATATTATTATAATATAATATATATATTATATATATATATATATAGATAGATATATATATATATATATATGTTTAGGAACACAGATCAGTCAAACAAGCATGACTGTAGATCCCTGATTAGTACACAAGAAGATTTCCCAAACGATGAGGTCATAGAGCAAGTTGTTTATCAAGAAATGGCTGGATAACACTCTATAATAGAGGCTACAAAGAGCTACTTGTAGCACTAACACTCTGTTTGTGAGGCCGCAATGCTTTATGAAGCACTGTTTACACTAGTAGATAGCATTAGTGAGGAAAAAGGCTCCAAAAATAGGTTGTGGGGATTAGATCTAGGGGTGAGCACTGAGAGAAGGGTGTTGTATAGTCTTGAGTGGTTGGAAAGGGTATGAAGAAGTACAAGAAGGCCTAGAAGGAAGAGAAATCTAGGAACTTTCTGGGAAGAACAAGCAATTGAGTGTAGTCCCCAATGTAGTTGCCAATTCTGCTATAGGGATTAATGCACGGGTATTTGGTGATGTAGAAACCCTCAAGGATCTTCTTGAGATCCTTGGAAGACAATCAAATTAGCTACAATTGTCACAAATATGCATGCATATCTATGCTTAACAAATGAATATCAAAGTGAGAAGGAATTATTACCTCGAGTCTTAGTGTGGTGTTGGTAGAGAGCAAAATGTAGCTAAACGGAAGACCCTTGAGCCAACTCTAGATCAAAACCTACACATAGCAAAGACAAGCATAATATCATAGCATAAAACCTTGATAAACAATGCATGAACATATAAAGATATCTAGTTGCATATATCTAATCCACTCATGCTAACAATGTTGCATAAACATATAAACAAGTTATACTACCAACATCTCGGAGTGGAAAACACAATTGAAGTTCTATATTGATGTAGAAAGAGTGATTAAAACCATCAGTTGTATCATCCTTCCGTTACCCGTCTAAATCCTCTCTCTCTCTCCCTCCTTAACCTCTTTTGATGCCTTAGTCTAAGACTCTGCTCGACAGTTGATCCGAGTTGGATCCATGAAAATTATTAGAGTTCCATGACTATATCAAATCAGGACAGAATTCAAACTTGTGACCAACGAACTATCAGGAAGACCTCTGGACACTAGTTGTTTGTAGCTAGCAAGGAATGACAAGGACCTCAGTCAAAGTGCACTAACCGAGACCCATGGAGACTGTGTAGGATGCAAATAGAAGTTACGAAGTTTGGATCAAAAAACTGAGGTCGTTTTTGATGCGTGATTAGCACTAAGTGCTAATCATGCATCGATGGGAAAATCCCCTCAAAATGGAAAGGCCTCGAGCGCTTGGTCACAAGGAAAAGCCAAAAACCATGGGAAAAGCACTGAAGTGAAAGGCAGGTCATGTGCCCAAAAACTGGTGGAATATGAGAGGCATGTTGGGCGGTAAGCAGAATTGTCAGGAGACCCAGTGATGCCATACACCGAACGATGCATGTTTGGCGAATGAGAGAGAAAACTACCTCTCATTGTGGGCTAATGGTCGACCAAGTCAACTGGGCGATAAGAGCAAACACTGTAGGATTTGGGGGCTCCAGATTTGACAGTGGAGATGGTGCCCAATGAATGACCGAATCTGGAGGGAGAATTAAGTTGCAGCATATAAAAGTCTGAAGTCCGATTTGACCACTGAGTTGGTGGATGAATCATTACACAGTGTAACCAAAATACCGAACTGTTTGAGGAAGAGGTGGTGTTGTTCATGAGAGGACAAGTGGTCACTTCCTTGTGAGACGTTACGCAGTGGTGATGACGTAGAGGCAGGGAACTCCAAGCGAAAAGCAGCAGGTGATTTGAAGGGGCAGAAGAGGAAGCCAGCAGCCATGAGAGAAATTAGCTTTAAACCATGAACAGACAGAGAAAAAAAACAAGTGAGCACTGTAGGAAATAAGGAGACAATGAGACAGAGAGACAAAACAGAGAATAAGTAAGAAGTAGAAAACAGAGAGCCGAGCTAACCTACAGAGTAAGGTAGCATTGAGCAGACAGAAGGCTTGAGAGGTTCAAGCAATCCCTGTGAGGATATTTTTCGAGAACAGAGTACCAAACTGGACTCATCCCATCAAGACCAATTGAGGTCGAGACTTAGTAAGAAAGAGTTTGTGCACTCTAGTGGCTTGGGAAAACCAAGAACCACCCTACTGAACATCCTCTATTTCGGGAGACTCAATTTGAGCTCCTCATTGTAAAGACTTTACTTTAAGACACAATAAAAGAAGGCCACCACTGAAAGCTAGACCGGAGATGTAGCCCAGGAGGATTGGGTGAACTCCTTATTAATTTGTTGTGTTCTTGTATTTGCTTACTATGTTTGTCTTACTGTTTTCCATTTTCTAGTGTTTGTATATTTTTCAATATAATCGATCCGTTGCTTAAGATAACATAGACACACACCGGCACATGAGTCTATAGTACCTTCATTCATTAATTAAGTAACTAAGATCACTCACAAGTGATTTTCAGATCAAGTGGTATCAGAGCCCAAGGCTGTTAAGGTTAGACAAGCTTGTGTTGGATTTAGCTATTGAATGCAAACTAGATCAAAGCTCAAATTAGGAGAAGGAGAGTTGGTCGAAACTAATCGTGAAATTGGGAGAGTCTATCCTTGGAAGACAATGTCAGAGGAAGGTTCTGTGGGGCCAGACCCTCAATTCTTAGATATTTTCCTAGCCCTAAGGTCCATGGTAGAGGAAATGTATAAGGACTTTAGAAAACATAAAGATGAAGACTCAACAGGCTCCAAACAAGACAAAGGAGAAGATGAGTCTCTCCTCCATGACCACTCAAAAGGCAAAGGGAAAGAAGAAAGATTTCTCATGCCTCCTAATAGCCCTGAACACAAAAGGAAGGTATATTTGACTAAACTAGATGTTAAATTTGATTTACCTATATATGATGGAGATTTGAGTGCGGAAAAGCTGGACAATTGGATTAGACAAATTGATGTCTGTTACAGAGTACAAAATATCGATTTAGACAAGAGAAGATTCAGCTGGCAAGCCTACGCCTTGGAGGCACTGCCTTAGTTTGGTGGGAAGGAAAGACCGAAGATGATATGAAGAGACATGATAGGACCATCTCTATCTGGATTGAATTTGTTTCTGCAATCAAAAAACATTTCTATCCATTGGCCTATATGCAGCAAGCCATGATGAGTTGGCAAACCCTTTGACAGTTGAAAGGGAAAAGTGTACAGGGATACACTCAAGAATTTAGAAAGAGAGCATTGATTCTAGGAATCTCATTAGACTCACCTGGGACTCTGTTGAAGTGCATTGGTGGTCTACACAGCTACATGAGGCACACTATCCTCATGTTTAATCCCACTAGTATAGATGAGGTATCTGTACAACCTACTCATCTAGAATCTAGAGGAAAGAATGGAAGTACAGAATTTGGGGGTTCATCCCAGCCCACTACAAGCAATAATAAGGAGAAAAGAAAGCATAACTGGAAAGCAAGGAAAGCTAACACTGCACATAAAAGCAAGGCTTCATGCACTCACTGTAAAAAGGATGGGCTAACGATAAGCACTATTGGATTCTGCATCCGGAGTTGAGACCTAAGAAGTTCTAGGGCAAGAAGAAGAAGAAGGTTGATGCAGCTATTTAGAAATACATGGGGTCAAACTCAGGAGATGAAACAACTATTGCAACCATAGGTATAAAAGGTAAGAATTCTGAAGCATCTACTAGTAATTCTGCATAATCTACTACTGATGAAGAAAATGAGAGAAAAAGACATGAGCTTTTCGATATTCGAGTTATTTCCAAACATCAAAAGATTGATACTTTGTTTGATAGTGGCTCAAAAGTAAATTTAATTTCTGAAGCAATTGTAAAGGAATTGGGATTAGTGACTACAACTCACAAGAAACCACACCCATTAGAATGGTTAAATGATAAAGCACAACTACAAGTGACTAGACAATGCAAACTCAAGTTTTCTTTTGGGTCAGCATTTGTAGATGAGGTTGAGTTAGACATAATTCCTTTGGATATATGTGGAATTGTTTTAGGAAGTCCTTACTTGTATGATAGAAAAGCTATGTTCTATAGAGCTGAGAACAAGTATCTACTTGTTAAAGATGGAATCGAATACTTTGTAAGAGCTCATAAGCTAAAGAATAATTATACTCTCATAAACTCAGGGTAGATGAAAAGAATGATAAATTCATGCAAGCAATTCTTACTGATGGTTGTAAAGGAAAAGAAACCTAATAAAACCAATGTATTTGAAGGTTGTAATGCTACACAACAAGCTAATTTAGGAAAGGTTGTTTCAGAGTATGATATCTTGTTTCAAGAAGATAAAGGTCTGCCACCCAAAAAGGAAATAGTGCGTGATATTATTTTGCAGCAAGATGCTCCATTGCCTAACATTGGAATGTACAGGTTGTCCACTTTAGAGAACGCAAAAATCAAGAAGCAAGTGTAGGAGTTGCCCGAGAAAGGGTTCATCAGACCTAGCACATCACCATGTGGGTCACCAATTTTTTTGGTGAGAAAGAAAGATGGATCATGTAGAATGTACATTGATTACCGAGCACTAAATAAGATAACAATTAAAAACCGTTATCCCTTTCCTTGCATAGATGATCTGTTAGATCAATTGAAAGAAGCTATTTATTTTTCCAAGCTAGACTTGCATAGTGGATACCATCAGGTCAATGTTGCAGAACAAAATGCATGGAAGACTGCTTTCAAAACAAAGCAAGGATTGTATGAGTGCTTGGTTATGCCTTTTGGCTTAACTAATGCTCCTGCTACTTTCATGATATTAATGAATGTTGTACTCATACCTTTTCTTGATGATTTTGTTATTGTGTATCTAGATGACATTATGATATTTAGCAAAACATGGGAAGAACACTTAAAGCATGTTAAGTAGCCACTAGATTCTTTGAAAAGAGAAAAACTTTATGTTAAACTCTCAAAACGTGAATTTGGAAAAACATCTTTGAATTATTTGGGTCATATAATAGGGGGTGGTGAATTGAAGATAGATCCCTTTAAAGTGGCAGTCATTGTGAACTGGCCTAAACCCAAATCTACTACAGAAATTAGAAGCTTCTTAGGAGTAGCACAATATTGGAGGAATTTCATTTCTAACTTTTCCTTAATTGTAGCTCCCTTACATGCTTTAACATGATTGAACAAGGTGTTTCAGTGGGGAGGCAAACAACAGAAATCCTTCCACACCTTGAAAGAAAAGATTAGTACAACACCTATACTAGCACTGCTTGATCTTCAAAGACCATTTGAGATCTAAACGAATCCCAGTGACTATGCCAATGGAGAAGTGTTGAAATAGCATGGTAAACCCATATGTTATCTTTATGAGACATTTAATTTTGTAGTAGTTAACTATCCTACATATGATAAAGAAATGTATGCATTAGTACATAGTGAAAAAGTGGAAACATTACTTAATGGGCAAAGAGACAGTAATACATACTGATCATCAATCACTTCAATACCTACACTACCAAATTAAGTTGTAACAATCAAGACACTATAGATGGATGGTTTTCTACAACAGTTTCATTTAATCATCAGATATAAAAATGGCATACACAATAAAGTTGCAGATATGTTATCTAGACCCCTTATAAATGCATCTACTATACTTAAGCATAATTCTATGTTACATGAGAGCTACATTGAACAATATGCTCAAGATATAGAATTTAAAGATGTATATGCAACTTTAAGTCAAGGAAAATGAATAGAAGAATTGGATGACTTGCTCTTATATCATTGTGGGAAGCTATGCATTCCACAAACTGAAAGAGTAAAGATAATTCTAGAAGCACACACTTCTCTAATATCAGGTCACTTTGGGGTAAGTAAAACAGTTTCACAACTGCAAAGATTTTGTTATTGGCCAAAAATGAATGAGACAGTTTCTAGATATGTAAGAGGGTGTACTATGTGTGCTAAAAGCAAGCCCAACAATAGAAGGCCAGGCTTGTACACTCCATTACTTGTTCCTTCTCACCCTTGGGAAAGTGTTTCCATGGACTTTGTTGGAGGACTGCTTAAATCTAGGAAAGGTGATGATTATCTGTATGTTTTTGTGGATAGGTTCAGCAAAATGTGTATTCTGATACCTTGTAATAAACAGATTACAACTGAACAAATTGAAAAACTATTCTTTCAACATGTATGGGTTCATTTTGGATTACCCACTTCCACTATATCTAATTGAGACACCTGATTTGTGGGGATGTTTTGATCAAGTCTGTGGGAACTGATGGACACCAAACTAAAGAAAAGCATAGCTTTTCATCCACAAACTGATGGCCAGACCGAAGTAATCAACGGGATATTGATATAGTTTCTCAGAGGATATTGCAGTAAGCATCCTAAGCTTTGGGATGAACATTTATGTTATGTGCAACATGCTTACAATAAAACAAAACATTCTTCTACATAGAGATCTCCTTTTGAGACCTGTTTTGGTTTCACACCAAGGTCTCCTTTGGATTTTGTCTTTGGTAAAGACACCATACTTGAGGGACACAGTGATGTGGATAGGGCAACTAGGTTCATTGAACAGATCCAAGAGATCCACCAAGTAGTACAGAAATAGCTAGAAAAGATCCAAGCCAAATACAAGGCAAGGCATGACAAGCATCAGATGGAGCATAGTTTCTAAGTTGGTGACCAAGTTTGGTTGTATATCAACAAGGACAGGATGCAAGGTGAAGGTAAAAAGCTAAAGCCTATCAGGTATGGATCTTTCAAGATACTTGAGAAAATTGGTGAGAATGCTTTTATCCTTGATCTACCAGCTTACATGCACATCTACTTAGTCGTAAATGCAGATTTCTTGAGACTATTTGAACCTTCACTAATTGAAGATCCCAAAGAGTAGAGTCAATTGCCTTCTATTTTACCTGTTACCTGAATATCTTAATGAATTATAGGAAGACACAGTTCTGGATAGGAATGTGAGGACGATGCACAGGGAAGATGTTGAGTACCTTAGATTTGGGCTCAAGGGTTCAAAGCTGAGTAGTGAAAATTGGATAGAGATTGGACAAGTGAGACAATTGTACCCTCACTTAGTCGATGCTTGGAAACCAACTTTTGGTGGTCCAAAAGCATTTTCATTGGGAAGGCTATGATCCAAATTGGATCCATGAAAATTATTAGAGTTTTATGACTGTATCAAATCCGGACGGACTTCAAACTTGTGAATAATAAGCTATCAGGTAGACCTTTGGATAGTGGCAGTTTGTAGCCAGCAAGGAATGACAAGGACCTCAGTCAAAGCACGTTGACCGGAGCCCATAGAGATTGCACAGGATTCAATCTAGCAGTTAGGAAGTCCAGATCAGAAAAGGGTCATGCATCACTGGGTAAAAACCCTCAAATTGGAGAGGCCCCGAGCACTCGGTCACAAGGAAAAGCCGAAAACCATGGGAAAAGTGTTGAAGTGAAAGGCAGGTCCCGTGCCCCAAAAATGGTGGAATATCGGAGGCATGTTAGGCAGCAAGCGGAATTGTTAGGAGACCTAGCGATTCCATACAGCGAATGACATGTGTCCAGTGAATGAGAGAGAAAACCTCCTCTCATCGCGGGCTAATGGTCGAGCAAGTCAACCACGCGATAAGAGTGAACATCGTAGGATCTGGGGTCTCCATATCTGATGATAGAGATTGCACCCGATGAATGACTGGATTTGGAGGGAGAATTAAGTTGCAGCATATAAAATACTGAAGTCTGATTTGATCACTGAGTTGGCAGATGACTCATTACAGAGCATAACAGAAATACCAAACCATTTGAGGAAGAGCTGGCACAGTTCATGAGAGGACAAGTGGCCACTTCCCTGTGAGATGTTACACAGTGGCGATGATGCAGAGGCAGGGAACTCCAAGAAAAAAACAGTAGGCGATCCGAAGGGGTAGAAGAGGAAGCGAACAGTCATGAGACAAATTGACTTTAAGCCATGAACAGGTAGAGAAAAAAACAAGAAAGCATTGTAAGAAAGAAAGAGGCAGTGAGACAGAGAGACAGAAAAAAGAATAAGCAAGAAATAAAAAACAGAGTGCTGAGCTAACCTGTAGAGTAAGGTAGCATCGAGTAGACAAAAGGCTTGAGAGGTTCAAGAAATCCCCATGAGGATATTTTTCAAGAATTGAGTACCAAATTAAACTCATGCCATCAAGACCAGTTGAATTCGAGACTTAGTAAGAAAGAGTATGTGCACTCTAGTGGCTTGGGGAATCCAAGAACCACCCTACTAAGCATCCTCTATTTCGGGAGACTCAATTTGAGCTCCTCGTTGTAAAGAATCCACTTTAAGACACAATAAAAGAATACCACCACTGAAAGTTGGACCGGAGATGTAGCCCAAGAGGATTGGGTGAACTCCTTATTAATTTGTTGTGTTCTTGTATTTGCTTACTATGTTTCTCTTACTATTCTCCATTTTCCAGTGTCTGTGTATTTTGCATTTTGATCGATCCATTTCCTAAGATAACATACACACACACTAGCACATGAGTTTGTAATATCTTCATTCATTAATTAAGTAACTGAGATCACTCACGAGTGATTTTCAGATCAACAGTCAAATAGGAAATCCTTTCAAATTGTTCGACCTCTTTTACAGTGGCCCCAGCCTTACATATATAGCATGTGAGGATAGGGTTTCCAATTTATTCATGAGTTCCATTAGGAAAAATAAGTGATGTTTCCATGCCTTTGTGTTATTTCCTGTTTCCATACTCTATTAGGAATTATTAATTCTCCCAAACAGGTCGAGTTCTGATGTTTCCCTACTTTTATGAGCTGACATAGGAGATAATATTGGGATATTTCTCAGTCAACTCATTCTCTTAACCCATAGAAACTCTTTAGGGTTCACTAATGCTCTTCCCAAGGTAACAGATAAAGTTACCCTAGGCACTAATGCACCCTTAGCTTGCTAGTGTTTAGACAATGTTATATTGGCAACTGGGCTTGTGAACTTGTTCAGTCCCTCAGTCATCATGTCTTTCTCCTCTAAGATGATGAGGAGGTCATTTTCCTGTATAACATGAGCAGTTAAGGAGGGAGATCATATCTCCTATAATCTCTCCTACTTGTCTCACTCGAGTTCTTACACCCTAATTAGTCACAACTTTCTCCCATAACCTTAAATCAATGCACATTAGACCACTAGACATGACATTTTACATTTATTCATCTCATTACGAAAAATATAATTAAAACATGTAAATATTTATGAGAAGAGTCGATTTTAGTAAGTTGGAGGTACATCAAGGTCCATATATTTTACCCATTGATGAGCATCATCACAAAATCTATGAAAATCTCATTTTTCATGATCGACCCAAGCATATTGACATCCGATATCATCATCTTAGATCTTGTGTATTTATGTAGATTATGTTGTCAGAGTACATTCCAACAAAGGAGAAAGATGTTGACATTTTGACAAAGGATTTTCAAGATGTAAATTCGAGTTTCACAGAGACAAGATCATGGTACCTGATAATGCCTTTCATGCTAAGAGTGAGTGTCAAGAAATGACAACAAGAAATTCTAGTTTATTTTGTCCTTGAATTAAACTGAGAATTAAAATCGAATTCTTTTCTCATAGAAACTTCTAAATATTTAATTAAGTTTAATTAAATTAATTAGCTTAGGAATTTTGAGTTGGACGTATTTCTGAAGTCATGTATATGTTCTCCCTATGTTTTATGGGATCCAGGATGAGTTTAAATGTGAGTTGTAATTAGATCACTCAGTTTACTAAGTTATGTTCAATTAAATTAGTTCCAAACTATTTGTGGAAGTAATAGAGAGTTAATAGTCAGTTGGTGCACTAGTGCATCCACAAGTGTGACTCTAGTTAATTGAAGATGCCCTCATTAGAAACTTATGCAAGCCGATTCTGAGAAAAATCCACTTGAGACTAGAGTGTAGGGACATTGTATTATCAGTTGTGTGATTTACTAAGTTGTATAGATGATGCATGCCATCAGAGAAGGACCTATGTTTGGATTGCATATTTTTGGAAGCATCAATCCCCTTTAAATACAGGCTACTCATCCTTGGAATTACGCATGAGATTAGAGGCTTAGAGAGCTACAGAATTGGCTAAGTGTTGGCCAAGAGCTTGCTTGTGAGCTGAGAGAGTTGAGCATACTTGTGTGGAATTGTTCTCATGAGAAAAAGCTTTATATCTTCACTCATATTTCTGATATATGATATACACATAGCGGGTTTCTGAGCAGTGGCTTTCCCAGGTACATCTTCTATTATGTGCCATTGATTTACCTTCTTATTGTTCATATTTTTTTCATCGATCTATTGGATTCTGTTGGTTCATAATAGAAGTATATTCTTGTCCCGTTATTTAGTACATTCCATGAGCTTGTGAATATACAATATTTTCTACATGTTATACCCTATGTATGTATATGTGTCATGTCATACATTGGATGTAGCTGTATGTGTTGTGTTGTGTTGTACACCACGTGTAGATTTATGTGTTATGTTGTACATCAGGTGTAGGTGTATGTTTGGTGTTGTACATTGAGTGTAGGTGTATGTATTGTGTTGTACCCCAGGTGTAGGTGTATTATTATGTTGTCTGTCAAATGTAGATGTATGTGTTGTATTAAATGTAAGGTGTAGGTGCATATATTTCATGGTGTTCTATGCCATGTATGGGTGTATGTGCTGAGATGGACATTGTGTGTATGTGTATATGATTGAAGAGATGAGAAGTAATTGGTTGCTTTCCAAGTGTGGAAATGTTGGCTTATGGGGTCCTGACCCAAGTTCAAAGTTAGTTGTACCAACCAAAAAAACCCTACACTATTGGCCCTTTTGGTAGCAACCTGCATAGTGCATGTCGCAGTCTCTCCCGAAGTAGTATTGGGGCATGCAAGAACCGAGTTTCTGCATCTAGATACTAGTGTGATGTCTTTCAGTGCCTTAGATCTACTTCCATGCATATCTAACATTTCTATAGAGTTAAAACTAGTAACTCAACCCACAATAGCTTCAATTCTTTATGGTACCAACCAATTGCATTAATAAGGCCCTAACAAGATACGCCTGCTACTTTCGCGCAATTGAACAAGTCTGTTAGGGCTTCTGAGATCTATATCTTTGGTGAGCTCCAGTATTGCAGCAATAATGATGTAACTCTTGGGGCTTCCTTCTTTACTTTTATCAACCCAGTAGTTTGTAACAAACTTGGAAGCGACAGTGCTGTATGCACAAGTACTAGCGCTTACTATAGGTTGTCACTTGATCAACTAGCACAAGTTTGCTAGGAGCTTAAGCCAACTTCTATAAGTTCTCAGAAGAATCTTTAACTGTGATGAAAGGAAATTACCTCTATAGGGGCTATTCTACTTGCAAAAAGAGAAGGAAAACTGAAATGAACCGCAAACGCTAGCAAACCCTAGTTTTGTAAAAAGAGATGGAAACTACTAAAATGGGTGACATTAACTAATAAAAAGGTAAATTGCATTTATTTAGGCTACTTCTGAAGAGAAATGAGAAAAAATCATATTTTTGTACTTTTTAGTATTTTTATGTGGAATTATTATGCTTATGATTTGACTGGTTGTGATTGTTCAGAGATTTGATGGCAAAGGAAAATGGAGTTAGATTTTGTAGATGGTGAGGAAGGTGTGGAGGGGTCCTAAGAAGTCCCTAGTACCCTTCTGAACACTTCCATTGTAATTAGACTTTGAAAAATCACTCATAGGAAGTTCTACAGGAGGTTGTAGGGGATCTACAGGAGGTTCTACAGGAGGATCTACAGGAGGAGGCCGAAAGTGATTTTTGGAGGTTTGAAGGTGGAAAAATGATGGGAAAGGGGAAATGAAGGTTGGATCAAGGTGTTGAGGGGTCTATAACTTTTCAAGGAGGATCAGGGACAAAGGAGATGGTTGGATTTGTTCAAATGGTGAGAAAACAACTTTATGGAAAAAATGCAGAAATTAGGGCAGGTTGGCGAAATGTGGCGGATGAGTTGGGGGATGTATGAGAGGTGAGCTAGTATTGGCTATTTGATGGAGGAATGATGAGCTGAAATGTTCTACAATATATCTGCACACTTCTCAAAACTGACCGAAGCAAGAACCGAAAAATAGAGTTTTGTCTATTTTAACCTAAATTCTGACCTAAAACCAGAAAAATGCTGAACATTACTTTATGAACAGAAAAACATGTGAGATAACTATGGTAAAAGGGCATAAAATTTTGTAAGAAATTAAATCTGAACCAATCTCAAGTTTTCCAAATCAAAGTATCACACTCGTTATTGCATGAAAGAGCAAAAACTGTGTTTTTGGTGGCAACAGTAGTGCCTTGACCTCAGATCATGGTCCCAAGGAGGGAGAAAGGAGATCAAGACCTGCTAGTAGCCTTTTTGGATCTTTTTCTATCACTGTAGTAACTTACTTAAGAAACTTGAAGCAAAAACAACTATTCTAACCATCAAAAGTAACCTAATCTAATGAAGTAAAATGAGTATATGCAGCAGAAATTAACTTATGAATGCAAACAAAAACATACAAGTACACAAAGAAGGTACTAGGAAACTTGGGTTGGGCCCTAACTGAAGAGCTTTATCCCTATGGAAAAAAAATAGTGTTGGCTCAAAACTTCATTCATCTTCATTATAAAAAATAATAGTTACATCACATAAAAACTATCAAAAAAGAGCTCGAAAATGTCTTGAGTACACTACTGCACTAAAGTGTGAAAATAGACTAAGAAATTCCTAACCTACTAAGGCTTGAAGCCTTCTTATTTATACAAATGGGGACTCCTAACAGTCCTCCTAAACTTAAGGAACTCGACTACCTAGAACTGAAGATAACAATAGCCCTACTTGACTTGCTCAACTGCCCCTTGGAATCATCGATGTGGGCATGTGTACTCCGATCTGTTGGTGGAGAATTCAAGGGAAGGGTCATTAATGAAGGAGACACCCCTCCTACAAGTTCTCTCCCCTTTTTCCTCTTGTTTGGCCGCCATTTGCTCATGATTTCCTTGTCTTTGTCCAGAATTGTCCCAAAAAATCTATAATAAACATTCATTAGACTACATGGCAAAGTGACTATCCCCATTCACTCTATTGACATAAATATATTTAAAAACATGCACAAAAATATTCATAATGGTGGATTAAATGAAAATAATATGCAAAATGAGCCCATATAGTTACCCATTTCTGGGGCTCATCATCACCCCCCTACTGAATGGGTTGCTCATCCTCTGAGCAACTAATCTAGTTCTTCATCTTTAATAGCTCTAATAGATTCATTGATAACCCAAGCCTCTTATGTGATGTATTCCTCTCTATCATGGAAACCTACTTTCTTTTCCACTTCCTCCCATTGTTTTTGTTCTTCATCCTCCTTAACTCCTTCCAATAGTCCTAGCAGTAGTGGAGCACTGAACTTAAGACCAATCCAGTTGGCTTTCAGGTTTTTCACTGAGTGCTTTTATAGGGGTACTCTCCTCATGGCCTCCCTCATTTTGTTTGGGGAGTGATACTCCCTAATCCTTAAGCTATGTGGAAATGTATTCCACCTCCTCATGCGTATCCATGAATTCTCTCAAATAAAAGCATCCAGTTTTCCCTTGTGAAGAGGGCTACCACCTTAAGGTTTTCATGCAATTTGTTGGAGTTCAAAGGCTCCTTTCTCATAAAACCTCCTAGCATGGTGTTTAATGACTTCTGAAAATGCTCAGGTGAGGAAGAAGGCAACAACTTTCAAAACCAGAAACAGAGGAATAGCTGATGTTTGTCTTTCTGAAACCAGAGAGGGAATTTCTCATTTTCTTCTTTTTTCACAGCATCAATTTGCAACTTTTCCCTCCCTTCAACTACTTTCAACCTAAATTTACTTCTCGGGATTTTGGAGGAACTCAATATTTTGACAAAATAGAGAATATATCAAACAATGTTTTTTCTCTTCTCACAGAGTAAATAGACTTGTAAATTCGTTTCTTTCCCAGGCTTGATTTTCTATGGTTTCATCTCTTTTTTACAGAAGAATACGAGGAAGAAAAAGATAGATTTTGAGTGCAGAGAAGAAAATGGAGAGATTGTATAGACTTCAGAAAAACACAAGCAGAATTCTGTGCTCACATTCCTTGCCTTTTTCAACCCAATACTTTGCTTCTAATTCCACCACGTTGTGCAGATATATCACATGCAGAGTGGGTTTCTAAGCCTACCTCTTTTCGAGCTCAAATTTGGCAAAAACTCTGAAATTTTCCTCTGCAAAGCTGCTCTCTGGCCTTCCTATAGAAAGCCTCCTATAGATGGTGTTCCTACTCCTGTAGAATGCAATAATGCTCCTATAGAGTCTGACAAGCAGGAGGGTTTTGAAAACTAGCAGAGAATGACTGGTTCGCTATTCTGAAGGTGGTAGGTCAATGTTGCATCTGAGAACTCATCAACTCAAATGAAAGAAAAAGGTGGTGGAGGCTTTGACCGTAGTGTGCTTAAGCTTATGGCATGATCTGCGGTGATAAGGTGAGGTGGCAGGATGGGTAAGTTATCCCCATCCAAACCGTTGGTCCTACTCTAATGCCATAATGGTATTTCATGTTGCCTACCTGCCATCACTTCTATTATTCCCATTATACACTGCCACCACTACCGGTTCTGAGTTTTTCTTCCTGAGTTGATGGGCCACACATGTTGACTGCATATCTGAACTTCTGTTTGAATGGGACGAAGCTTGTTGGAACTCAACGAGGGTGATTTGAACTGAATGAGGGTGGTTTGACTTGAATGAGGGTGGTTTGAACTGAATGAGGGTGGCCAGTTAGTTGCCCACCGATTTCATTTGATTGCAAACATCTCAATGTTCATGCAAGAGAGGAATAGGTTTAGCCACTTACTTGTTAGTCACTACCGTGCTCTGCATGCTCGAACTTGGTACTTTGTTTTTTTTTATTGTTGGTGTTGTTGGTGCTCATGGCCTCTGAACTAGTGGCTTCTGCTAATGATTTTTGATCAAGCACTACTTCTCGTATGTTGTATACATCTTCACTGCACTGACCCTACCTCTGGAGCTTGTTTTTTTTAAAGGGATCAGTTGTTACAAGAATCCTACAGGATTTCCTGTAGCTGCTTCTCCCTCTCAAATTCCTGGCTGATGCTTGAGTAGGGACTAAAAAGATAGCTGCATAAGGTTTTGAAGGAAAGGAGTAATAGTTGGAATACATCAAGTAAGAAACAAGTGAAGAATGTTGCTATCTTATTCATCATCATCATTTTTTTTTTGTTTAAAAATGAAAGAAACTAAATTTTTATGTTTTCTGTGCAGGGAAGGAAAAGCAAGTGGAAGTGTGGGTGTGCAGGGATGGAATGGAAAATTAGGTGGATGAATGGTGGTAGGGAGGTCCACAAGCCTTCTGGACAAATTTTTAGCCCTCGGATTCTTCTCTGAACTTGATTTTGAGCTATTTGTAGTTTCTACAACAGCCTTCTATAGAATGCATAGAGTTCCTTGTAGGATGCAAAATTTTCAGAACAGGCGAGACCAAAGCCTGAGAAAAGACAATGCCAATGGAGAAATGAGTCATCAAGGGTGTATGTAGCCTGGCCATGTTTTTTCTTTTTTGTGACCCTCCTGTAGCCTACAATGCATTCAAAATGAAGTTAGGTTTTTTTTTCTGTTTTTTTCTTTCCATCCTTTCCTTTTTCTCTTTCTTTCTTTTTTTTTATGAGATAGTTGGGGTGCCTCTAGGAGGTATTCACCCTCACTGCCTACCCTAGGAACCTCCAAGAGGTTTTCACCCAGGGATCTTTTATTCATTTTATGTTTTTTTTCTTTTTGTTTTTCTCTTTTTTTTGCTTTTTTTTTTAGCTCAAGGTGTGGGTGGGGTGGAGGCAGAGACTTGCTCCAGTACCAACATGGTTTTACTTAGATTCTCAATGAATTCCTACTTAGAAAGGGGCTTCCTCTAGATCTTCAACCGATTCCCATTGACGAGCATGGGGATGGCTTCTTCAAAGATGGTCTAGATTAGGACTGAACCATTGTCATTGCATTTTTCTACTGTGTATGGTCCCAACCATCTTGTCCTCAGTTTTCCCTTGAAATCTTTATATCTTGAATCATATAGCAGTGCCCCATCTCCTTCTTGGAATTTTTTTCTTTGAGGTTTCTCTCATGCCATATTTTTCTTTGAAGTTAGACTACCCCTGAGTGGAGAAGGGCCTTCAATCTCTACTCATCCAATCCATTTAGTTGAAGTAACCTTTCCTTTTGTGCATGGTTGAGATCCAGGTCCAGTTGAGCTGCCACCCTCAATGTGTTATATTCAAATTCTACTGACAGCAAAGCCTTCTTCCCATAGACCAGCTCATAGGACGTCAACCCTGTGGTGGTTTTCCATGTGGTGTTATAGGCCTAGGTGGCCTCAACCAATCGATCTACCTAATATTTTCTATTGTTGCTCACTGCCTTAGTCCCAAAGCTCTGTTAGTGACTTCCACCTGGCCATTTGCTTGTGAATGATAAGGGGCTAAAGTTTTGTGCTTAATATTGTGATGGGTGAGAAGGTCTTCAATCATATTAGAGGTAAATTGACTCCCTTGATCTGTAACTAATTCTCTTGGATAGCCAAACTTGTAAAAGATATTTTCCCTCAAAAACTCAGCTACTCTTTTTTCTGTTACTGCATTGATCACCTTTATTTCTGCCCATTTTTTCAGATAATCAATACACACAGTGATTTAAGATTTCTGTTTTGAAGGAGGGTTGATGAGACCCATAAATTCCATGCCCCACTTCTCAAATGGCTCGAAAGTCACTTGAGTTTGTAGGGGAATCTCATCCCTCAGAGTAGGTTTCCCCATCCTTTGACATCAGTCACTTTGGCTGATATATTTTCTAACATCTTGATGAAGAGTGGGCCAATAGTAACATGCTTGTAGAATTTTGAACGCGGTCCTTTTTGCTACAAAATGGCCCCCATAGGGCCCATCGTGACAGGTCAGGAGAATGTCAAAAACTTCCTCCTCCTTGACACATCACCTCAAAATCTGATCTGGGTTGAGTTTAAAAAGATTGCCCCCAATCCAGGGGAATTGGGCACTTTTCCTCATGATCTTGCTTGTCTCTTTTGAGGACAAGTGTGGCAGAAACTATGTTGAAACCAAGTAATTTGCTATATCAACAAACCATGGAGAGAGTACTGAAATAGCAAATAGGTGTTCATCTGGAATTTGATCATCCACCATTCCTTCTTCACCTGCGCGTAGATCTAATCTAGATAGAAAATCAACAATAACATTTCCTTACCCAGCTTATCAACAATGGTCAAATCAAATTGCTGCAATAAAAGTAACCATCTAATAATACGAGCATTTACATCTGGTTTATTCATCAAATACCTTATTGCAGCATGATCAGTGTGTACGAATGTTTGATAGCTGGTGATGTAGTGTCTGAACTTATTTAGGGAATGGACTACATCTAGGAGCTCCTTTTCGGTTACAGTGTAGTTTAATTCTGCCTTGGATAGGTTCTTACTGACAAAAGATATGGTATAAGGAAGCTTCTCATCAACCTTCCCTAAAGCTGCTTATATTGCTTTGTTCGAGGAATTTGTGTGAATGTGGAAAGGTAGGGCCCAATTTGGACCTCTCAAAATTGGGGCAGTTACCAATTTACCTTTCAAGGTATCCAAAGCCTCTTGACAGTTGTTATTCCAGATGAACTCAACATATTTTCCCAAAAGACCAAACAATGGAGAGGCTAGCTTACTAAAATCCTTAATGAATCTTCTATAATACCCTGCTAAGCCTAGGAAACTCCACATATCTCTTACCTTTTGAGGAGGTGGGACCCTTTGGATGATAACAATATTGTTGGGATCCACCTATAATCCTTGCTGAGAAATTGTATGACCTAGCACAGTCCCTTCAGTCATCATGAATTCACATTTTTCAAGGCTGAGGGACAAGTTCATTTCGATGCATTTGGCTAAAAATTTTCCCAAGTTAGTCAGATCTTCTTGGAAGTTAGAATTATAAGGGGTAAAGTCATCCATAATATTTCCACTATATCATGAACCAGTTCAACAAATATGCTCAGTACTGCTCTCTGGAATGTGGCAGGGGTATTGCACAACCCAAAGGGAAGGAATTGGTATGCAAAAGTACCCCAAGGACAAGTGAAAGTGGTCTTATCTTGCTCTTCCGAGCTGATTTGGATCTGGTTGTACCCGCTAAACATATCCAGGAAGGAGAAGAACTTCTTCCCTGCCAGGACATCTAACACTTGATCTATGAAAGGCAAAGGAAAATGGTTCTTCTTAGTGGCCTTATTCAGTTCCTGATAGTCTACACAAATTCTCCACTTCCCATTTTTCTTTGGCACTAGCACCAAAGGACAGAACCATTCATTGTTAGAGATGGGATAGATGAATCTGGCATCCAACAACTTTTGCAGTTCTTCTTTGATAATGTTTTTAAAGGCTAGATTCATCCTCCTTTGAGGCTACCTAACTGGTTTACAATCTTCTTTAATGTAAAAGTGATGATTACAGACTGAAGGGTGGACTCCCTTCATCTCCTTATAGTCCCAAGAAAAAGCATCCAAGTGGTTTTCCAATAAGTTACACAGTTATTTCTCCTGAGAGATGGATATGATGAGTTGATCCTCAAGGTTCTTTCTGGGCTGAATTCCACATTCTTCACTCTGGGAGAGGTCAGATCAGCCACACAGAGATCAACTATAGTATTGGCCTGGGTTTCTTGCACCAACTCTTTTAATGGAAACACACTACGAGGTGGATTCTGAATCACGTTTTCAATAAGGTCATCCTCAGTTTGTGATCCCCCCATGGTAGCCTCTACTGTACACAATGGTGTGGACTAGACTTCATCCTTATCTTCCTCCTCCAACCACAGGGGTAAATCATTTTCTAACAAAGGTTGGGTAGGAGGATATAGGACTAGTTGTTTGGACATATGCTTGTTCTTGATTGTCATTTTCCCAGCTCGACAACTGATGTAGGCATCCGCAGTAGCCAAAAAAGATCTTCCCATAATGAGAGGATACCCGATGAGCTTTTCCTTTGGCTAGAGAACCAGGAAATCAGTAGGGTACTCCCAGGAATCAATAGAGACCATTACATCTTCCACAATCCCCTCAAGGGTCATGGTGGAGCAGTCTGCTAACTGCAGAACTATTGTGGTCTTTCTTAGGGAACCCTGAAAGTTGAGTTTGAGCATAATGTCCCTGGCCATCACATTAATGGAAACCCCTAGACCAATCAAGGTATCAGGGATTATGGTGCCATTAATGTGGACATCGACTACAAGACTCCTAGGGCCTAGATATTTCAGATAGATTACCTGCCCTAACATTAGGTCGGATAGTTGTCCTATGACATTGATAGTTGGAGCATCTCTCTTACACCTACCTGGGTGTCTGAAGAACTTCTCTTTGATCATCTTGTTGTATATGGGCACATCTTTTATGTCTTGGAGAAGTGGTATTTCTACACATAATTGTTTTAATTCTCCCAGAAGTTTAGTTTCTTTTGTGGTTGGTTGTGTGGTTCCAGTTAGTCTCTCATGAAAGGGTGGAATGGC
The DNA here is from genome assembly GCA_000404065.3 of Pinus taeda. Taxonomy (NCBI): domain Eukaryota; kingdom Viridiplantae; phylum Streptophyta; class Pinopsida; order Pinales; family Pinaceae; genus Pinus; species Pinus taeda. The sequence continues at coordinate 46,283 of APFE030338275.1, read as the reverse complement.
TTTTGGTTCACTTTCCTATTTTTCTTCCTCATCCTCCTTAAGGGAAGGTTGGCTATTTGGTAGAACCTTCCCAGACTGTAGGTTAATCTCTTGAATCTCCACAACACAGGTTGGACATGATGTTTCTCCACTATATACTTGCTAGGCCTGTCTGTTTTTAGGGTTCAAGTTTGGTTGAGCAGGTATTTGGGGTTGTCTTTGTGGAGCAAGAGGTAATGGTTGTGGTTGAGTAGGTGGTGGAGGTAAAAGAGCAGGAAGAGAGTTGTACTAGGGCCTCCACCCCTATTGAGGTGCATTCCACTGAGCCTGTGGCTAAACATAAGAGTGAAACGAGTGAACAACTGGCAAAGCCTGGTATTGAGGAGGATATGACCAAGGAGTGGGTGTGGACTAGGAAAGATGAGAAGGGGGACCCCAAGAAGGAATGGAAGTGGCTTGAATGGGATTGGAATAAGTCTAGGATGTCCCTTGCATTCCTTGCTGGTAAGGTCTGGTTCCATGTGGCCTCCTTTGGTTCATGAAATAGAGTGGTTCAGTGGCTCCTTCAGCCCCATGATATGTAGCTTCAATTTCAGTCAAGGAAGGGCACTGATTCATAGGATGGTCTTCTTCACAGACTAAACACACTTCTATAGAGTGCAAATGGACATTCGTTCCTAGGATGCTTTCTAGTGCACCTGGGACAAAAGATGTCCAAAGCCCTCTCGACTTCCTCTTGCTTCCTTTTGATATGCAAGGTATCCATTTGCATGGTAGGATTCTGCCTCATCGTGCTCTCGAAATCTTCTAGCCGATTCTCAAGTTTGTTTCTAAGGGATGAACTGGATGAGGGTTTACTGGCTAAAGGTTTACTTCCCCTACCTCTCTTTCTAGCTTACCTAGAATGGTTTCTAAGCATAGTCTTTATGTCATCATAAGGCAGTTGGTAGATGTCTCCCTCAACCAGCAAATGGAGGGTATCTAGAAGTTCTTTAGGGACTCCTCTGAGTAGAACCAACTTCAAAGATTCAGGGTCAAGTGTGCACCTGACCCTTTTATAACTGAGTTGAAAGCTTTCTTCATAGTCTTCTAAATATTCATCACTTCCCATGGTCATTCAAAAGATTCCTTCCTTGGTATCCTTTGACCTACAGTAGTCCCAAAATTTGTTGTCAAAGGCTTGCTGCATCTGAGCCCATGTTTTGATACTGTTTCCAAGTAACCCCATGAACCAGTGCAATGCTACATCTTTCAGGTTAGAAGGGAACAATTTCAACTTCTGCTCGTCCTCTGCATAGTCATAAGTTCAACAGAGAATCACAAATTCAAACAAGGTATCAGGATCCTCGGTAGTTAGTCCATGGAAGTGAGTTAAGGCTGAAGGACTTATGCCTTTCATTTTTGTGTCCCCATTGGTCTCTTGGATAGGAAAGGCACCTTCTATTCTTTCCCCATTTCCTCTAATGTTTCTGTTTTCAGCCATAGTCTCAGGGGGAATGGTTTCTTGCTCTTCTTCTGTTATAGGATCTTCGTAAATCTTTGGAGGTTCACCTATAGGTTCTTCTGGATCACTACCACCAGAGAAGAGAGAAGGGTGACTTAGTGATGTGGTGGGGGTGTTGGGTAGGAATTTTCCTTAATTGTCTTTGTTTCTATGAGGCATGAAAGGAAATCTCTTTTTTTTGGTGATTTTTGTGTTTTTTTCTGCTTGTACCTGCAAAACTAAAATGGATTGACCAACAACTTGCAATTAACTGAAATGAATCTTCCTGAAATGGAAATGGAAGAATTGAAATGAAAGCAAGAGATGACTAATCTACTTTGCTGGATTGGAAATTGTAGAATTGAAATGAAAGCAGGCAATGTCTAATCTACGCTTGCTGAAATGAAATTGCAGAATTGAATTGAAAGAAGGAAATGTATAATCTACACTTGTTGAAATGAAATTGCAGAATTGTAATGAAAGCAGGAAATGTCTAATATACTTTTGTAGAATTGAAATTGCAGAATTGAAATGAAACAACTACTCTACTTTTGCTTAAATAAACTACTTAGCAGAATGTTGTAGTAGAAAATAGAAGAAAAGCAATAATCACAAAATACTCTGATGGTTCCCCAACAACGACGCCAAAAAGAGTGGTGAGTTCTAGTATTGCAGCAATAATGTTGCAACTCCTGGGGCTTCCTTCTTTACTTTTGCCAACCCGGTAGTTTGTAACAAACTTTGAAGCAACAGTGTTGTATGCATAAGTACTAGCTCTTATTACAGGCTGTCACTTAATTAGCTGGTGCAAGTTTGATAGGAGCTTAGGCCAACTTCTATGAGTTCTCAGAAGAAGATTTAACTATGATGAAAGGAAACTACCTCTATAGGGGCTATTCTACTTGCAGAAAGAGAAGGAAAGCTGAAATAAACCATAAACCATAGCAAACCCTAACAAACCCTAGCAAACCCTAGTTTTTCAAAAAGAGGTGGAAACTACTGAAATGGGTGCCATTAACTACTGAAAAGGTAAATTGCATATATTTAGGGTACTTTTGAAGAGAAATGAGAATAAATCATCTTTTTGTACTTTTGAGTATTTTTAAGTGGAATTATTATGCTTATGATTTGGTGGCAAAGGAAGATGGAGTTGGCTTTTGCAGATGGTGAGGAAAGTGTGGAGGGGTCCTACGAAATCCCTGGTATCCTTCTAAAGACTTCCATTGTGATCAGACTTTGAAAAATCACTCACAGGAAGTTCTACAGGAGGTTGCAGGGGATCTACAGGAGGTTCTACACGAGGAGGCCAAATGTGATTTTTGGAGGTTTGAAGGTGGAAAAATGGTGGGAAAGGGGAAATGAAGGTTGAATGGAGGTGTTGAGGGGTATGTAACTTGTCAAGGAGGATCAAGGATAAAGGAGATGGTTGGATTTGTTCAAATGGTCAGAAAATAGCTTTGTGGAAAAAAACGCAGAAATTAGGGCAGATTGGCGAAATGTGGTGGATGAGTTGGGGGATCTATGAGAGGTGAGCTGGTACTAGCTATTTGATGGAGGAATGATGATCTGGAATGTTCTATAAGATATTTGCACACTCCCTTCTCAAAACTGATGAAAGCAAGAACCGAAAAACAGAGTCTTGTTTATTTTAACCTAAATTCTGACCTAAAACCAGAAAAATGTTGAACAATACTTTATGAACAGAAAATCATGCAAGATAACTATGATAAAAGGGCATAAAATGTTGTAAGCAATTAAATCTGAACCAATATCAAATTTTACAAATCATACTATTACACTCGTGATTGCATGAAAGAGAAAAAATTGTGTTTTTGGTGGCAACAATAGTGCCTTGACCTCAGATCATGGTCCCAAGGAGGGAGAATGGAGATCAAGACCTATTGGTATCCTTTTTGGATCTTTTTCTGTCACTGTAGCAACTTACTTAAGCACCTTGAAGAAAAAACAACTATTCTAACCATCAAAATCAACCTAATCTAATGAAGTAAAATGAGTATATGTAGCAGAACTTAACTCATGAATGGAAACAAAAACGTACAAGTACACAAAGGAGGTACTGGGCAACTTGGGTTGGGCCCTAACCTAAGAGCTTCAACCCTTTGGAAAAAAATCATTTTTGGCTCAAAACTTTATTCATCTTCATTATCAAAAATAGCAGTTACATCACATAAAAACTGTCTCAAAAAGAGCTCGAAAATGAGCTTAGTACACTGCTACACCAAAGTGCGAAAATAGACAAAGAAATGGCTAACCTACTGAGGCTTGATGCCTTCTTATTTATACAAATGGAGACTCCCAACAGTCCTCCTAAACTTAAGGAACTCGGTTGCTTAGAACTAAAGATAACAACAACCCTAGTTGACTTGCTCGGCTGCCGCTTGGAATCATCGATGTGGGCCTGTGTACTCCAAACTGCTGGTGGAGAATTCAAGGAAAGGGTCATTAATGAAGGAGACATCCCTCCTGCAAGTCCTCTCCCCTGTTTCCTCGAGTTTGGCTGCCATTTGCTCATGATTTCCTTGTCTTTGTTCAAAATTGTCCCAAAAAAATTGTAATGAACATTCGTTAGACTACATGGAAAAGTGGCTATCCCCATTCACTCTATTGACATAAATATATTCAAAAACATGCTCAAAACTATTAAGAATGGTGGATTAAATGAAAATAATAGGCAGAATGAGCCCATATAGTTACCCATTTCTGGGGCACATCAATCTGCTGTCGAGTAGACCTATCTTCCTTATATGAAACCAACCTAAAATAGATTTAGATATTCATGAATATCATTCAATCATCTTGTTAATCATACATATATTCAATTAACCTGATTTTCACAGAGAAAAAATAATGAATTAGAGAAACAACAACGAAATTGACATAACAATTAAACATATAGATGTAAGTATTTTCAACCCAAAATCAATCTTTATTAATCAAAATCGTTCCAGTATAGGGTTAAACTACCTTGTGCACTCATTTTTAGTGGTCCATGCACTCACCTATGGATCCTTTCAGTCCTCCACTCACTCAGTTGTGAAGCCTTTCTCTCGCTTACTTATAGGAACATACCTTCTTGTCTATCAAAACCTTAAAACATCATTCATTCATTCATACTTATATTCTTCTTCTATCTCTAAGAATCATCTATTTATATTCTTTCTAATATAATACCATGGCCCCTGGCTCATGAGTGAGTCTTCAAAACCACCTATCACTTACTAAAATAAGGGGCTAAGGCCCTTGTCACTCTTGTCTAGCTATAGACTTTGCATCCATATTTTGCAGAGACTTTACATTATTTACAAAATTCTTTACTAAATTCTTTACAAAAAATGACTAAATTAATTCAATTCTACCCCTAGGGACCCCATCCCAATAGGCCACCGCCCCATCCCAATAGGCCCCCAACACAAAGATCATGACTCGACCTCAAGTCACTCAGCTGGTTTTTCCACCTTCTGGTAGAGTTTGCTTACTACCTTGGTAAATGATTGAAGCTTCGTGATAATTTTTTCTGCTACTTGTTGTATCTTGTGGACTGATTTCTCTATGGTTGGCCCCTCCACTACAAGTTACGTAGTCCGCTCGGTCTAGTGCATGGCCTTTGGCTTCTCATGAATATTTTGTGAAACTCGATTGGCTTCCTTTGTCCAAGGCTAAATCCAATCTATTATTCGAGACTAATTTTTTTGTAACTCCTGCATCCACATATGAATCACCTTGCCTTCCTACAAGTGCACAAAGTGCTAGACTAGCACCAACATCTGCGCAATTGTACTAATTTCATCATATTCTTATTTCACTTACGTAATCTCTATTGTCAACTATTGTAGCTTAGGACCCTCTTGCAATGTATCCATAGGCCCATCACCTAATTGAATAACTGGTCACAACCATGAACTATGACATCTAATTGACCCATTGATTCTTTTATAGGTGCACCTATTTGTTCCCAAACTTCTGGCGGTGTGGTTGGTTGAAGCTTGAACTAGAGTTCAAATATCTTCATCTGGAACTCAAAATTGACTCGCCCAACCTCATATTTGGCATCATGCACCACAACCACTCATTTCCTGACTTTTGTCTCGACCTATGCATCATATAAGATATGCAAATTTGGAACTATTTTGTAGGCTTATTCAGTTGAAGAATCTAGATTTGCATCCTGCGATTGCATTTCCTCTTTCTCCTTTAAAGCTTGTGGCTTTACATTCACTAAGGATCGCAATGGTGTGCTTCTCCCTAATATGCAACTCATCTGAGACCCCCTAATGCAATGCATGGAGGGCCTAGAGTAGTAGCGTAACCACATTGATTCCAATATCCTTTATGTTTTCTAGCATGCCACAGACATCTTGGTTATCTGCTTGCAAGTATCCTTCTAGAAAAGGAATGATCTTTGGGTCCATTTAACATTCCACTTCTGGGACACTCACGCTCGCTTGAATCAGGCTCACTTTCCCAACACTCCCCTAGATCATACTAGCCTAGATCTTCATCTCACACAAGTCATTTTGGACACTCCCTAATGTTTCCATATACTACTGCTCAAAGTATGACCATAGCTCTAATGTGGTACCTCGAACATTGTAGTCGGTCTCATCTAAATCGCCCTCTATGAGTACAAGAGGGTCCACTAGTAAATCTTTATCTTATTTCTGCATCTTCCGTGGACTTGTCACTGTCACTTTGGTGCACTTCTAGAATTTAAAGGGGGTGGACACCTCCTCACCCCCATCGCCATCCTGTATAGATAGTTCCTGCTCTCTAGTGTTATGGGAAGTTTTAGTGTCTACGGATAAATGCTTAAACCACTAGACTAGTAGCTAAGTTTAGAACAACAATTCAAAGAATTCTCTACTTTTTCTATAACCAATAAATTAAATAAGACAGTAAAGAAACCTACTTGAAACTTTTGCTTACTCCTTATCTCACTTGACCAATTCTATTGCTCCTTTCCATACTTAATTAGCTTGAAAAGTACCTGCACATAGACAAAAGACAAAAACCAATCAAAGCATATGATAATGATCTATTGATTAAACATAGAATGGAATTAGGTACATAATACACATATGAAAGCATCAATGAACAATACAAACATATGGAAAAATATTTGAACACTTTATGAGTAAAAGGAAGAGTTACAACCCAATTTGCTTGATTCAGTGTCACTCCTCCCATCCTATCCTCATAACAAGAGAGACATTTTGACATCATTACAATACTTGAAACCAACTAAAGTCTCATGCTAATAGAATCTCCCTATAATTCAATGATTTCCAACTCTTGATAACTTAGATGAGTGGTCATTTTATAGGGGAATGAAGGAAGTTATGCCATAAATGGTGATAATAAATGCCTTCCCAAACTTAGGATTTAGTTCCATGGAGGAAGGAATAAAGGGATTGATTTTCCTTAACTACCTCCCTCATCCAATTTCAAGCCCAAAGGAGTGGATAGCCTTAGGAAACTTCTAGAGGCATCCTATGGATAAGAATATTCCAAACCCCAATGTAGATTTCGCTCATATTTTCCTAGATCACCTTGGTAGTGTACTAGACTGCACTACAGTTCACCTTGGTAGTGTACTGGGCTACACTGTAGCACACCCTGGTAGTTTATCTACCTGCGCCAATCCTCTAAGAGACAATTTTTGGATCATTTCAGTCATGGAACTTCTTGGGAAGCTAGGCATTCTGATGGTTGAATTCTTTAGGGCATGTAAAAATTTAACTAGGGTTTGATGGGACCGAAAGCACTGATCTATAAGATGGGAGTGATGTGCCGAAATGGATATGTAATAGTTTCCCCCTGAATCATGAAGTCAAAAATATATATATCTTGAGTGAAATTCTTTACCATGTGGAGAGGAGGTTTCGAAGTGGAAGGTGACCAGTATCAACTACAATACATATATCATAATAATTTGATTTTTTCTCATGAACTGCTAAGGGAATGCATACCCATGCTCAACATATAAACTATCATTACATGTACATAAATTATATAGTCGTCTACAGATATAGACTCATGTTTCTACAGATATAGACCCTTGATTAGGATGACTATTTATGTAAATACATCGTACAAATGATTTAATATTCTCCTGAAATCGCAACCTAGATGGATGAAACTAGATCCAGGGTCTTATCTCGTCCAATCATTCACTCAAGTACAAGTCTAAACATGTGAATAGATGATCTGATGTCGAACATGGGAAGACATCGTCTGATTACCAGCCAATGACTTAAGCCATTAATAGATGCGAGAGGAATCAACGATAATGATGATGACCCTCATGGTACTATAGTACATTTCACATGGTGTGAATAAATGATTTGATGTCGAACACCATACAAAGTCTTTCAGTTGAAAACCAATGATGTCAACCTATCGCTGGAAGTGAGAAACCTACCATTGATGTATGCAAGCCTCAAGGTACTGAAGGGGTGTTTCTATGTCAACTGCTTGGATAATGTACTGATGTCGACAAGAAGCAACTCATCGTAGGAGTGCCTTGATGCATCCAACATCAATGACATGAAATGAGGTAAATGGTTTTGGATATGAAAATTGATTGATGACAAAAGGTTCACGAATGGTGGTCGTGAAAAAAAAGGTTTACAATATTGCAAAGGATGAAGTTTGAACTGAATGAATTCTCTTGAACATGTCAGTGACACTAAAATGAATTGGTAGCATTGGCCCACAACAAAGTAATGGATGGTATGATATACCAACGGTATGATAACCATCAAGCTAAATGACCCAACCCACATAGTCATGGTGATGAGGTGAAAGTGTCATGTTCAAGAGCGACTTGCTACCATAAAGTGTTTTCCCCTTTCTCCAATTTTCCCCGGTCATTGCTGACCAATACCTCTTTATTTTTATCAATCTTGAGGAGGATAACATATGCTTGTTGTATAATTTCACCCTTCAAGTGAATCCATTTCTATTTGATGCTTTAACAAGTCTAGCAAAGGTGAAACTTGGTCTTGTCTAGATGGACAATTTTGTCGCTATTTGAGGTCTTTAATGAGTTTAACAGCAAAGATAATTCAGTCCTTTTCATGTTTAGAGAGTTTTAAAATGGATGAAAAGGAAATTCCAAAATTTCTTTTTCGTAGATTAATCTCAAGTCCAAAAAAATGTAAAATAATACAAGAGAGATATCATTTCCAATCTGTTAATGAGCTGGAAAGGACAAGTGCTTGACAATATTTTCATGTTTAGAGAGTCTGAAAAGAGCTTAAAGAGGACTCAATTTTGAGGAACAAGTGGTGTTTAGGGTAGTGATTTGAAAATGAGATCTTATACTAATATTAAGGTATTATAGACTCATGTGCAGGATTTGCCTATATTACTTAGTGCAACAGATCGAAAATATTGTGAATAATATAGACAATGAAGCAGTTATAGAAACATAATTGATACACACATAACACAACAAATAATCAAGGAGTTCACCCAAAACTCTTGGACTACATCTCCTGGTCCAGCATTCAGTGGTGACCTCTCTATTATGTCTTCAAAAGTAGAGTTTTTATAAATGTGAGCTCAAATTGAGTCTCAACACAACATGAACAAATAATAGGGGTTTTCTTGAATCCCTCAAGTCTTACTAAGTACACAGACTCTCCCTCTTTCTCTCTATCTCTGTCTTCTCTCAGTCTCAGCATTGCCTACTCCTGTCTCTATCATTTAGTGACTTTTAAGCCAATCAGAACTTATCTGTTCATTTTCCCTTTCGGGCTTTCTGGCTTCTGGCCTCTGTCTGCTCAAATACCATCTGAGCATTAAATAATCATTGTTAAATGTCTTCAGGGATGGTGGCCACTTGTTTTGTAATAGAAGGAACCATCAACACATTAGAAATACCAAAACACTTGTTCTCTGTTTACACATAGGAATACACAGAAAAACTATAAAAATCCGCCCAAATGCCTTCTATCGGACCTGAAATATTATCAATTCTGTCCTATAATCCTTTCAGATCCATCTTCAGGCCATATCAAAAGTGATCATTTATCCAACGATTGCTATTGATTTTAGGTGGCTTATGTGTAAGGGGATTACCCACCTGAAAATGTGGTTTTCTCTCTCTGGCACCAAGCCACGTGGTGGCCAGTGTATGGGCTCAGGCAGAGCCTGTCCAATACCACTTACCATCGGAGGCTCGCCTAAAATCCCGCTCGTTATGGAACTCAAAATGTATATCGCTGCATGTATAAACCCTTTCGGGTCCATTTTATCGCTCCATTCACATTTCCTTTGTTTTTCATTTATTTAACAAAAAAGCGAATTTACATAGGAAAACCCTTTTCTTCCGGAACTCAAAATATATATATTTGTACCCATAGACCTATCGGGTCCGGCTTTATCGCAAGTCACATATGTATTGGCCCCACTCCTCTGTATTGTCATGATGAGATTTTGCAATGCGACATATCACAATCACATATCACATAGTCCTCAGGCCCTGGTAAGTCGTTCTGTGTGTTTATTGGCGATGCGATGGTGTGAGTAGATTTGGACCATTGATCTACATGCATAGATCAACTGCTCTCATTTAATCACACTGATCGCTATCACGATTTCCCATATGACCACTTCTAGTGGACTCTGCTTGCCACCTCTGATTGCGATACATCGATTAGATCTGGACCGTTGATTGGCTAGATCTGATGGCTCCTAAGTGAAGTTGCTCAAGCCTCCGATAAACTCTGTTTTCACCATTTCTTCTTATTTTTCTTTTGCGATAGTGTAATCTACCTTTTGTAAAGGTTTTTCTCAGGTGATAGTTTTTGTAGTTTTGAAGACTTAGAGGGTTTTAGGATCCATTTTGGATCACACCTTCCCACTGAAAAAGCTTTTGGACCACCAAAAGTTGCTTTTTATGCATTGATCAAGTGAGGATATAACTTCCTCACTTGTCCAATCTCTACCCATATTGCACTGCTTGGTTTTGAACCTTTGAGTCTGATTCTCAGGTACTCAACATCCCCTCTGCATGTGGTTCTCACCTTCCTATCTAGAACTGTGTCTTCCTGCAACTCATTGAAATATTCAGGCAACAGATCATCAATAGAAGGCCACTGACTTTGCTATTCGGGATCTTCAATCATTGAAAGTTCATAGAATCTCAAGTTCTCTGCATTAACGACTGAATAGATATGCATATAAGCTATAAAATCAAGGCAAAAAGAATTTTTAGCATTTTTCTCAAGTATCTTGAAAGGCTTATAGCCTATTGGTTTCAGCTTCTTACCTTCACCTTGCATTATGTCTTTTCTGATGTATAGCTATACTTGATCACCAACTTGGAAGCTATTCTCATTTCGATGCTTGTCATGCTTTGCCTTGTACTTGGCCTGACTTCGTTCCAGCAGTTTCTGCACTGCCTGGTGAATTTCTTGGATCTATTCAATGGAATTGGTTGCTTTCTCCTCATCACTGTGTCCATCAACTACTATGTCTTTACTAAAGACAAAATCCAAGGGATACTTTGGTATAAAACCAAAACAAGTCTCGAAAGGAGATCTTTGAGTAGAAGAGTGCTTGGCACAGTTGTAAGCATGTTGCACATAACACAAATGTTCATCCCAAAGATTGGGGTGCTTGCTAAAATAGCCTCTGAGCAACTGGATAACTATCCTATTGACCACCTTTGTTTGACCATCTGTTTGTGGATGAAATGTTGTGCTCTTCTTCAAGTTGGTGTCCATCAACTCCCGTAGACTTGACCAAAACATCCCCACAAATTTGGAATCTTGATCAGATACAATAGAAGTGGGTAACCCAAAATGAACCCATACATGCTGAAAGAACAACTTCATTGTTTGTTCAGCTGTAACCTAATTGTTACAAGATATCAAAATACACATTTTGTTGAACATATCCACAATAACATATAAATTATCATGACAATTTCTAGATTTTGGAAATCCCCTAACAAAGTCCATGGAAACACTTTCCCAAGGATGAGAAGGAACTGGAAGTGAAGTGTACAAGCCTATATTTCTATTGATGGGCTTGCTTTTAGCACACATGGTACACCATTTAATATATCTAGAAATTGTTTCATGCATTCTTGGCCAATAACAAAACCTTTGTAGCTGTGAAACTATTTTACTACACCAAAATGACTTGATATGAGAAGTATGTGCTTCTTGTATTATGTTAAGTCTTTTAGTTTGTGGAATGCATAAATTTCCCAAATGATATAAGAGTTGGTTTTTAACATGATAATCCAATTATTCTACTTTCTTTCCATGAATTAAAGTTGCATATACATCTTTAAAATCTACATCTTGAGCATATTGTTCAATGTAGCTTTCATGCATTACTGAGCTATGCTTAAGTATAGTAGATGAATTTATGATTGGTCTTGATAGCATATCTGCAACCTTATTGTGTATGCCTTTCTTATATCTGATGACAAGATGAAATTGGTGTAGAAAAACCATCCATCTATAATGCCTTGATTGCTGCAATTTAGTTTGTGAGTGTAAATATTGAAGTGGTTGATGATATGTATGTATGATTGTTTCCTTGCCCATTAGGTAATGTTTCCAATTTTTCACATTCTATACTAATGCATACAATTTTTTATCATATGTGGAATAATTAACTACTACAGAAGTAAATGTCTCAGGATGATAGCATATGGGTTTACCTTGTTGCATCAACACTACTCCCATGGCATAGTCATTGGAATCTATTTCAATATCAAATGGTCATTGAAGATTTAGTAGTGCTAGTACTAGTGTTTTACTAATTTTTTCTTTTAAGGTGTCGAAGGCTTTCTGATGTTTGCCTCCCCACCAAAACACTTTGTTCAATCCTGCCGAAGCATGTAAGGGAGATGCAATCAAGGAAAATTTAGCAATAAACTTTCTCCAATATTGTGTTGCTCCTAGGAAAATCCTAACTTCTGTAGCAAATTTGGGTTTAGGCCAGTTCACAATGACTTCAACCTTAGAGGGATCTATTTGCAATTCACTACCCCCTACAATATGACCCAAATAATTTAATGTTTTTCCAAATTCACATTTTGATAACTTCACATAAAATTTTTCTCTTTTCAAAACATCTAAAGTTTTCTTTACATGCTTGAAATGTTCTTCCCATGTTTTACTAAAAACAAGAATCTCATCTAAATATGCAATTAGAAAATCATCAACAAAAGGTCTGAGTACATCATTCATAACTCTCATGAAAGTGGCAGGAGCATTAGTTAAGCCAAAAGGAATAACTAACCATTCATACAGTCATTTCTTTGTCTTCAAAGTAGTCTTCCATGCATCTTGTTGTGCAACTCTGACCTGATGATAGCCACTACAGAAGTCTAACTTGGAAAAGTAAACTGATTCTTTCAATTGATATAATAGATCATCAATGCGAGGAAGAGGATAACGATTCTTGATCGTTATTTTATTCAGTGCTTTGTAATCAATTCACATCCTCCATGAACCATCTTTATTTCAAACCGATACGATTGGAGATCCACATGGTGATGTGCTTGGTCTTATGAACTCTTTATCGAGTAGCTCCTATACCTAATTCTAAATCTCTGCACTCTCTAAAGTGGATAATTTTTACATTCTGATGTCAGGCAATGGAGAATCTTGCTGCAAATGAATATCATGTAATATTTCCCTTTGGGTGGCAAACCTTTAGGTTCTTGAAATAGGATATCATATTCTGAAACAATTTTAACTAAATCAGTTTTCTGTTTAACATCACAACCTTCAAATGCATCAGTTTTATTAGGGTTCTTTTCCTTTACAACCATTAGTAAAAATTGCTTGCATGAATTTACAATGCTTTTCATCTGCCCTAAGTTTATGAGAGAATAGTTATTTTTTAGTTTATGAGCTCTTACAATATATTCTATTCCATATTTAGTGAGTTGATACTTATTTTCGGCTCTATAGGAAATGGATTTTCTATCATACAAGTAAGGACTTCCTAAAACAATACCACATATATCCAAGGGAAATATATCTAACTCAACCTCATCTACAAAAGTTGACCCAATAACAAACCTAAGTTTACATTGTCTTGTCACTTGTAGCTATGCTTTATCACGTACCAAACCTAATGGATATGGCTTCTTGTGAGGTGTTGTTAGTAAGCCCAACCTCTTTATAATTGTTTCATAAATCAATTTTACTTGTGATCCACTATCAAATAAAGTATCAACCTTTTGGTGCTTGGGAATAACTCTAATATGAAAAATATCATGTATTTTCCTCTCATTATATTCATATCAATAGATTGTGTAGAATTACTTGTAGATGCTTCAAAAGTTTACCTTTTATACCTGTGGGTGTGACTGTTGTTTCATCACCTAAGTCTAACCCCAAGTCTTTCTGAATAGCAGCAACAATCATCTTCTTCTTACAACTAAAATTCTTAGGTTTTAGCTCTAGCTGCAAAGACTAGTAGTGTTCGTCATCATGTCCATCCTTTTTGCAATGAGCACATGAAGGCTTGTCCTTTTGTACAACGTCTGTCTTCCTCTCTTTCCATTTCATCTTCTTCTTTTCCTTGTTCTTACTTGCAGAGGGTTTTGATGATCCCCCAATCTCTGGGTTCACATCCTTGCCTCTAGCTTCTAGATGTGTAGCCTAAACTGATACATCATCTAGGCTAGTGGGATTAAACATGAGATTGGTGTGCTTCAAATAGATATGCATACCACCTATATACTTCAACAAATTTTCAAGTGAGTCTAGAGAAATGCCTAGAGTTAAATCTCTTTTTCAAAATTCCTGGGTATAACTTTGTACACTTTGGCCCTTTAATTGGCGAAGAGTTTTCCAACTCATCATTACTTGCTGCATACAAGCTAGTGGATAGAATTTTTTTTTAATGGCAGAAACAAATTAATTCCAGGTAGAAAGAATTTTACCATGCTTCCTCAAATCAGCTTGAGTCTTGCCTTCCCACCACATTAGTGCAGTTCCTCCAAGACGAAACCTAGCCAGATGAATCTTTCTCCTCTCTGAATCAATGTTTTGCACCCTACAATATACATCAGTCTATCTAATCCAATTATCTAGCTTTTCTGCATTTAATTCTCCATTACAGATTAGCAAATCAAACTTTATTCTAATTTAATCAAAGATGTTTTCTTCTTTTTCTTTTTAGGGCTAGGAGATGAGGATGATGGAGGTGATGGTGGAGGAGATGAGGGAGGAGTCTTTTCCCCTTTCCCTTTTCCCTCTAGATGGGAATCTAGAGAAGGTTCCTCTGATCCTTTTTCTTGTTTGGGTGTTGAGGTGCTTTCACCTCGACCCTTCTTAAATTCCTGATACATCTCTTCCACCATGGATTGCATGGCCATAAAACTATCCATGAATTGAGATTCTGATTCCAATGGGACTTCTCTAGCCATTCCTCTTATAATAGACTCTTCCAATCTCTGGATTAGTCTCAACAAGTTCTCCTTCTCCTAGTTTGGGCTTTGACCTAGTTAGCATTCAAGAATCCAGCACAAGCTTGTCTAACCTTAGCAAACCTAAAGCTCTAATACCACTTGATCTGAAAATGAGATCTTAGACTAATATTAAGGTATTACAGACCCATGTGCAATATTTTCCTCTATTACTTAGTGAAACAGATCAAAACGATTGTGAATAATATAGAAAATGAAGCAGTTATAGAAACATAATAGATACACACATACCATAACAAATAATCAAGGAGTTCACCCAAAACTCTTGGGCTACGTCTCCTGGTCCAAATTTTAGTGGTGACCTCTCTATTATGTCTTCAAGAGTAGATTTTTTACAAATGTGAGCTCAAATTGAGTCTCAACACAATAGGAACAAATAATAGGGGCTTCCTTCAATCCCTCAAGTCTTACTGAGTACACAAAATCTCCCTCTCCGTCTCTGTCTCTGTCTTCTCTCTATCTCAACATTGCCTGCTCATTTCTCTATCATTTAGTAGCTTTTAAGTCAATCGGAACTTGTCTGTTCATTTTCCCTTTTGGGCTTTCTAGCTTCCGGCCTCTGTCCGCTCAAATCCCCTATGAGTGTTAAACAATCACTGTTAAATGTCTTTATGGATGGTGGCCACCTATTTTGTAATAGAAAGGACCATCGGCTCATTAGAAATCCCAAAACTGTCGTTCTCTATTTACATACAGAAATACAGAGAAACACTGTAAAAATCTAGCTAAACACCTTTTACTGGACTTGAAATATTATCAATTCCGCCCTATAATCCTTTTGGATCCGTCTTCATGTGCTATCACAAGTGATTTTTGATCCAACGGTTGCTATTGATTTCAGGTGGCTTATGTGCATGGATATTACCTGCCCGAAAAGGCGGTTTTCACTCTTTGGCACCAAAACATGTGGCAGCCAGTGTATGGGCTCGAGCGGAGCCTGTCCAATGCCACTTACTGCCAGAGGCCCGCCAGAAATCTCGCTCGTTACAAAACTCAAAATGTATATCACTGCATGTATAAACCCTTTCGAGTTCGTTTTATCGCTCTGTTCACATTTCCTTTATTTCTTGTGTATTTAATGAAGATGTGAATTTACATAGAAAAACCCTTTTCTTCTAGAACTCAAAATATATATATTTGTACCCATAAGACCCATCGGGTCTAGGTTTATCGCAAGTCACATATGTATTGGCCCCACTCCTCTGTATTGTCGTGATGTGATTTTGCGATGCAACATATCGCAATCACATATCACATAATCCTTGGTCCCGGTAAGTCCTTCTGTGTGTGTATTTACAATGAATGGCATGAGTAGATCTAAACCATTGATCTGTGCACATAGATCAACGACTCTCATCTAATCACGCAAATCGCTATTATGATTTCCCATAAGGTTGCTTTTGATAGAATCCCCTTGCCACCTTCAACTGCGATACACCAATTAGATCTAGACCATTGATCAGCCAGATCTGACAGCTCCTGTGCAGAGTTGCTCAATCCTCTGATAGACTTCATTTTCACCATATTTCTTCTTGTTTTCCCTTTGCAATAGTGTAATCTGCCTTTTGTAAAGGTTTTCCTCATCCGATAGTTTTTTTTATTTAAAGACTGAGAGGGTTTTTAGGATCCATTTTGGATAAGGTAGAAATTGGTTCCGGTGATGTTGGAACTTCTCAAAACATGTTGATTTATGTGAAGAGGCTGGCTAATCAGACCACTTATTGCAATTGTTCCTCAAAAAGGTTAAAACAACCAATTGAAAGTGTATGATCAGACAAAGAGATAGTGGTGATGGAATGAAACAACCAAGGCTCATCTAACTCAAGAGGCTATTAGAATGGAAATCATGAGGGTCAAAATGGATCTGGGTTCATTTTTACACAAGCTTGAACCATAGGGAACTATGCTTGGATTCAGTTTCATGTTTACAAAACCTTGAAACAAAAAACTATACTTGGATTCAATTTCATTTTTACACAAGCTTAAAATGAAAAACTATGCTTGAATTTAGTTTCATATTTACACAAGCTTGAAATGAAGAACTAAGATTGAGATTGGTTTACATGCCCCCATCATGATGAAAATGAGAGTCTCCTGTAACCAGATGGAAATCACTGTAGTAAAGCAGGATGGTTATCCAACACCTTTTTGGCTTCGTCCAGTTAAGGACAAAGGTGAATGGGGTGATTCCCTTCGCATAACCTACATGGAAACGTAAGTTTACCACTAGGTGCATGCTCCCCAAGCTTCATTACATTCACCTAAGTAGACTATTTGTGGTTATTAATTGGATGGAAGAAGGTTCTTTTATGAGATCAAGTGAAGGATGTGACTTATATTTTACGAGATCTAATCAAAGACTCGAATTGGAACTTTGCTCCAGGGGTCCTTGTTTCATTTTTTAATGAGCTTGACACAAGACAAGGAACTCTGCTCATACCCTTAGTTTCATTTTTCAATGAGGTTGACACAAGATCAAGAACTGTCCTCATAGTCCCTTGTTTATTTTTTTAACAAGGTTGCCACAAGACTAGGAATTGTACTTGTTGACCTGTTTCATTTTCTAATGAGGTTGACACTGCAAAATAACTATCCTCATACACCTTGTTTTTATTTTTTAATGAGGTTGACACAAGACCAGGAACTGTCCTCATATTCCTTGGTTTGACGACCCATGTGAGGTCATGAAGGAGAGATCGGGTTCCAATGACCCTAGTACATGATGTACAACATCATTGAATTGATCATCAGTTAATGTAGGTATGGAACATGTTGCCACATAATTAAGCCACGACGGGGATGATACCATTGGTACACAAGAATCATTTAGAGAATATGGTTAACTAGGAGCCATATTTGGACTGGGAAATGAAAGCTTGTCAACGGTGACAATTCTTCCTTCATGTGGGAAACAAATCACTCAAAAGAGTGTTGAAACAATAGCTCCCATGTCATAAAAATAGTCACACCCCAGAAGTAAGTTGTAATCTAAAGGGCCAAGGAATACCATCATGTTCAGATAAATGATTTTTCCTCTCAATGTAATAGGTAACTAAGGGAGGATCCCTAATGGTTGATTGGTTCCTCTGTTAAAATCCAACAAATTTTAGGTAATAGGCACAAGCGGCGGCGAACCAAGCGCTTGCTAAGAAGTTGAGGAAAGGATGCTCACTGATGCACCTTCATCTATAATAGTGCTAAATACAATCATATTAAAAACTTGTACTATGATTTGGAAAGGCACATAAGAAGGAAGACGAAATCCAGCTAGTCGATTCCAATCAAAGGAAGTGACCAGACTACTTGGAGGGGGTACCATAGAAACAAAATAATTAACCCCTTCTGATACAAGAGTAGGAGGATTGTCCTCCTGTCTTGATGGAATAGTAGGACTACCCCCAAGCTCATTAGAATCTGAAGAAACAAAAAGAACTTTAGTGGTATCATATTCACTCTCTTCGGGAAAGGTACGATTAGCTGAAGGTGAAATCGGGTCAATTGTTACCTCGACCTATTGATTTGGGTTGGGTATAGACTCATAGGATTCACTTTTAAAGAGAGTGGGTTTGACAAATGGTTGATTATGGTCAGTCAATTCATAAACTAGTGAAGGATTTAGGGAGAGTTTCCTGTAACCAGATGGAAGTCATTGCGGTGAAGCAGGACAGTTATCCAACACTTTTTTGACTTCATCCAGATAGGGACAAAGGGAAAGTTAACTTTACCCTTCTTTCCATGAACTTTACTACCACTAGTTGATGGTGTCTCACCAACATGATCTCCAGAAGTTGATGACACAGGATGATGTGAATGAGAAGACCATTCTTTTAATATCTAAGGAATACCAAGACAACTTCGAAGAAGATGGTCTCCCGCACAAACTTTCCATGGATATCAAACTTTGTGAGGCTTAACAAATGGTTTCTCATCAGCAATTGCATTCGAAGCAATGGTTGCTTGGTTGGCCCCTTGCTGAATTGGCGTCTTCTTCTTCTTCTTCTTCCCTTTCTTATTCTTCTTGGCCACCTAGTTACTACTACCAATACTTTCACCAGGTGAAGAGGAAGAAGGGGAGGAAGAAACAATCAAGGAAGAAGGAAAAGGGTCAATTTTAGGATCAACTGGAGGTTGATTTTGTCCAGTTGGAGGAGTACCCAATTGCAAAGAAATCATGACATTTTGAACCAAGGAGGTTGAAAACAACCATACTAGCAAGCCAATGGTAAGTCCTGGAAGGGACAATGTAGCCATATAAGGAGCACCAATATTTCCGAAAGAAGGGAAAGGACTAGGATTCCCATCAAAAGGAATTCCTTCATCAGTGGACACTGGATTTGTCACCATATGTCTCAAACTAAGATCAAAAAAGGAGTGAGCATGGAGGATGATATTCATGGTCAATTAATTTTATTTTAATCAAAGTAACAAAACAAAACAAAAGAGGGATGTTCTAGGAAAAAGAATTACCGAGTAATTGTGAACTGCAAAATACCTCTTGGCGAACCAAGAAGTACAGGTAGGAAATCTCCCTGAATGTTATGTTCGGTGTATCATAATGTACAAGGTGGTGGACTCGGTTACCTAAGGATGGATAGAAACCTAGTGTTTTCCTCCCATATATACCAAAAAGTACGTGGAGGCCCAATCCGTATAAGCATTGTCTAATACAAAATCGCACAGTGAACTTTACGTACTGTAACACTGCCCTATATACCCGAAGGTACGTGGATGAGATACGATATACTCACGTACATGGATTGAGGTATCAAAATCAGGATGTATTGTAGACAAGTTAGCAACAACTGCTTTGTTTTATGACACCGTAACACGTCTCTAGCTTAGACCTCTAAATGTTTTTTGTTAGGTGACAATGCTCCATTAGCTAAATTCAAATAAATTTAAAGTTGATCTGCTTTAGAATTTTCCTTTCAAGGTTCAAAACATGATGTATGTTTGCAATTCCTAAAATAAAACTAAAATGATAAACAAACTTTTGTTTTGGTTTGAACAATGAAAACCTTAGCTAGTAAGGGATAGAGCAATCAGATCTTTGACAAAAAGCAAAGAGCATATCCAATGCAATTTCCCTAGCTAATCCTATCAAGAATTCACAACTTTAATATGCACAATGCATGTATTTCTTGTCGATTTCCCTTAATGTGAATGAACAAGAAGGAAACTAATGCACAATCGATCAATAAACTCTTTTCATAAAAATGATGATTTTGCAACAATTTCTTTTCAAGGAAAGGAATACTTTATGATAGTTTCGTTTTCAAAGAAATGAGGAATTACGAAACTTTCAACGAAAAGACTAATCATATGCACACATCAATCAATCGATCTTTCATGAATTAAGACTTTATGGAAATTCAATTTTTGAAGGAAAAGACGATTTTACGACACTTTCTTTCGACAAAGATCAATCAACCAAAACACTAACATTTGACTATAGATTGAAAATGACAAATTAAATAAATAAGAAACATTTATCAATGATAGTCTAAGTAGGGCCATCTAAGGAGATGAAAACCTATTTTCTGAGACATGACATCCATTTACAATCAACAAGCAAGTAATCAGAAGAATTTGGCAAAAAAAATAATTCCAAGGGTGGGAATTTGCCCCTAGGAAGATCAGCACAGGCCAAAGAGGGAGTAACTGTGCTGCAGTACATTATCTCTAACTGGTGGGTGCATTGTAGCGCACTATCTCTAAGGCTAGCCCGCATTGATTGCTGTGAGGCCACTCAAGAGTCATCTAACCTCAAATTTTGACCAAAATTCAATGCAAAAGGCTGAACTACAATAAGTAAAGTATGTCAAGGTGTCTAAGAGGTGGATTAGCTACATAATAAGGAGGTGGGAATTTTTAGTGTCTACAGATAAACACTTAAACCCCTAGGCTATTAGCTAAGTCTAGAACAACAATGCAAAGCATTCTCTACTTTTTATATAACAATTAGATTAAATAAGATAGAAAAGAAGCCTACCTAAAACTTTCACTTACTCCTTATCTCCCTTGACCAATTATGTTGCTCCTTGCTGTAATTAATCCGCTTGAAAAGTACTTGCACATAGACATAGGACAAAAACCAATCAAAGCATATGATAATGACCAATTGATTAAAAATATATGGAATCAAGTACATAATACACATATGAAAGCATCAATGAACAATACAAACATATGGAAAAATATTTGAACACTTTATTAGTAAAAGGAAGAGGTACAACCCAATTTTCTTGATTCAGTGTTACTCTTGCAGTTCAATCCCATCCTTTCCTCATAACAAGCAAAACATTTTGACATCATTACAATACTTGAAACCAACTCAAGTCTCATACTAACATCATTTCCCTATAATTCAATTATTTCCAGCCCCTGATCACTTAGATGAGTGGTCTTTTTATAGGTGAATGAAGGAAGTTATGCCATAAATGGTGATAATAAATGGCATCCTAAACTTAGGATTTAGTTCAATGGAGGAAGGGATAAAGGGATTGATGTTCCTTAACTCCCTCCCTCATCCAATTTCGAGCCCAAAGGAGTGGATAACCTTAGGAAACTTCTAGAGGCATTTTATGGATAAGAATAATCCGAACCCCAATGCATATTTTGCTCAAATTCACCCAGTGTACCTTGGTAGTGTATTGGGTTGCATTGCAGTGGACCCTGCTAATGTACTGGGCTACATTGCAATGCACCCTAGTAGTGTATCTGCTTACATTGATCCTCTTAGAGACAAATTTTGGATGATTTCAGGCATAGAACTTCTTGGGAAGCTAGGCATTCTGATGGTTGACTTCTTTATGGCATGTAACAATTGACTTAGGGTTTGATGGGCCCTAAAGCACTGATCTATAAGATGGGAGTGATGTTTCCAAATGGATCTATAATAGTGGTATGCGGGGAAGTTGATGATTACTCTTTTATGTATGTGACTTGCCTGCACACTCCTTTTCAGCGTGTGTTGTCTCCACAATGGCCATTTTAGCAGCTTCTTTCTTTTACTGGGCAACCTTCTCCCATGTGACTACCTGCTCTTTTTATTTCCTATTTTGTGTAGTGAAGATCTGCATAGAGGAGCTTTCTCCTACTTTTCTTGTCCCGAAATCCAACTGGGTAGGCTCACACCACTTTTTTGTCCATCCACCCACAACCTCCTGTACATCTGTTTCAGCCACTAAGGTAGCTTGCGCCATAGCTTTTGAGGGTCTCTCCTCGTGCGGATCCTAACATTGTGAAAGTTTTCCCTAAATTCTGTGAAGGATCTAACTTGCTTGAACAAGACAATAGATAACCCTCACCTTTGGTTTATAGCCATTTGGATGTCCATGTCCATTCATACCCAAAAAAAACTTAGATTTTGTAATATGTTCCACGTCTTTTGTCTCACAAAGTGAAGTGAAATTTGCTGCCTTTGGGAGGGTCTCATTAAGTGGATGGAACTTTCTGTCCTCCAGAAGCCTCCATGCCACCAAAATGATTAGCAATAAGATCCAAGCATAGTGGAATGAATTTCCCTCCTCCTGCACCTTGCGACAGTTTTCAAAAATTATCAACAGAGATACTGGGCCCAGTTATATTGGACCCCGTTCACACACTGTGCTGCTAATGAAATCAACAGCGCGGGCACTTAATCCGTGCAACACTTCCACATTATCTTTCCTGCTAGAATCTACACTGCAAACTATACCACCTGGTCTTTTATGGAGCAGATAGAATATCCGTACTTCTTCTTTAGAACCTTGAATTCAGTGTTCATAGATTTTGTGAGTTGTTTTTCCTTTTTTTTGCCCGCAAATTCCTTTGCAATGTCTGCTCCTTTATAGGGTAGCTTGGTAATCCAATGGATTAACATATCCATGATGGGGATGGGTTCACCGAGCCATAAACACCCATCATACACTAATGCTAGTAACTTTCACACACATACTATTTTGATGTTGGAGTGGTGAAAATGGGGTATGAATAGCATTTGCAATAGTCGCGCGAACTAAACTTCTTTGACCCATTTCATTAGTTCCAGCTTTCTAACCCCTATGTCTTCATAGTATATATAGGAAATATAATAATTTGTTTCTAAATGTGAGAATTTCTCCTTATCGGTGAGGTCCCAGTCTCCCGTCTTTAATGTTATTATGTGCACTAAAAGCACACCCTCAATTGAAACATCATCTAGGAGTAGTGGCGTCAAAATTGTAAGTTTGCTAGAATCGTGGTTTTCAGTCACCTACTTTTTTCCTCTTTGTGGAGGCACATATGCGAGAAGCATATGGATTAGTTCAGCGTCCTTGACATCCAACTCCTCAATCTTGTGGCAGAGTTTAATCAGGAGGAACGGAGTGCCGATAGATTGGTCCATTGGGTAGTGGCACACCTGGGGTCAGATCGATGGAGTGCTTGACCTGACAGTGCAGAGGAACCCCTGCAGGGGAGGTGAAGATGTCCTCGTACTCCTCCACGACCTTTTCCATCTGTAGTTGTCGTGTGGAGGGGCCCTGTCTAGAGGTCGTGGCCACCGTCTTCTTCTTTCCTTAAGGGCGTATCATTAGGAAAACAAATTTCCTGGTTTTAGAAATGAGCTTACAGCATTGTTTTGTAGTAACCAAAGAGATGGCAGTAGGCGGTGCTACGTTCCGTATCCTATAAAGCTTATTTCCCAATGTAACAATAATAGCATAGGGCTGTGATTCATACACAACATGTCGCTTCCACAAGTATGGTTGTCCTAATAATACATCACAAACTTCAAGGGGAGCAATGTCACACAATACCTCATCCGTGAAGGGCTTGATGTTGTATGGAAGGCGACACTGCTGGCTCATGCGAAGATCCTGTCCTTGTTGAAGCCACCCAATGGTGTACAGTTGTGGATGTGCTATGGTCAGTAGGCCCAACCACTTCATGACCTCTACCGAAATGAGGTTCTTTTGGTTCCCACTATCAACAATGAACTATAGTGGGGAGCCCTTTACCCACATCTAGGAGTGGTAGAGATGCTCCTCATCCTTTAGATCTTTGGGTTCCTCCTTCTGTATCTTCATGGTGGCAATAATGGCATTGGGATCTGCATTGATAATTTGCTTCCCTTTGTCATTCCCCTTATCGGGTTCTAACTTAGAGTCAGAACATGCATCTAATTCTGAAACCTTTAGCTTAGCCACCAGTGACTACTTGGCCTGACACTCACTTGTGTTGTGAGTGGAGCTCTTATGGAACTCACACCATTTTCCTGTGTCCTTTGTTCACTTCATGGTGTTGTTCTTTGCTTGCAGCTTTGGCGGGTTCTCTTGGGCTGCCCTGCCTTGGATTTGTCCTTTGTTCTATGGTTTAGGGGCACCTTTCCCTTGCTTCGGATTTGCAGATCCAAAGTATCGCTTCTTCTGTTTAAACTTTTGCTCCACCTTGATGGTATATCGGTATGTTGTGCCGAGCAAGGAGATGTTCAAGAATTCTATTTCTTCTTAGATGTACTTGTCTAGGCAGCCACGGTATTTTAATATCAAAAGATTGGTAAACTTCGGCACATCTTGGTCCCTTCCCTGCCACAGCATGGTCCACTTTATGTATTGATCCTCATAGCTTCCGAGAGGGTAGTACTGCTCCTTGATGGCATCCCAGGATGAATTCTAAGTGGGTGCAACTGAAAATAGTGAGTCGACATTTTCATCCTTTTGCTCGCAGTAGGTTTCCTACCAGTCCTTGACGTGGGGGCCTGCTTTGAGAAGAGCGAAAGCAATCTTTTCCCAACTCAAAAATTCATGAACAGAAAAATAACTGTCTAGCAAATTTAACCATTTATCTACAGCATCTGTGTCTATCTGTCTCTCGAATATGGGGATTTCAAAATTAACTTGTACCTCAAAGGGTGTGGCATTTCCAGAGTAGCTGTTGGAAGCCAATGCGCCGCTTCTGGGTAGCCGCTGAAGGATCTGGGTAAAGCTGTCCATCATAGCATTCCTTTGTCACTCGAGGGCTTCTTCGAGAAAGCTTTTGATAGGATCTCCTGCCCCCTCATATTTCTTCTCATCCGCCATGGGAGGCCATTGGGATTTACGAGGCTGGTCTTGCAAAGGTTCGACCAGTTCAAGCCCTAACTCCTTATATCCTGACCTCGTTGGGGACATGCAAAGAAAAACAGAGAAAAATTAGATTGCTCTGATACCACGGATCTGGATTTAAACAGGAATGCAACAAATTATAGAGATAACCATAAACACAGATATGCAGCGGAAATAATACTTCATTTCGTTATTGTAAAATACTAAAATATTCTTACAAATAGTAATGGAAATAAACCAGCTAGGGCGATGGTAGATTATCTCTGAGAAGAGATGTGGTGGCTACATGCCTCTGAACTGTCTTACAATGAGGCTCGAAGGCCTATTTATTATTGAAAAACAATGGGAAACCCTAAACATCCAAAAACATAACCCTAGAAGATGAAACGCCAAACTGTGGGCCCCGTTTGGGTAAATTGGTACAACAACTTCCTGAGGTTGTAACTTTGGCATATGATCTCCGTTTGAAATGAAAAATATCTCGTTAGAAAGATCTATCCGAGAGTTACAACTTTGGGAAGAGCAACATTGGTCCATGGACCCATGTTGCTCCCAGTTTTAAAAAAAAACATCGTTTAGGGCCTCAAAACAGCTCCGGAAGTTCAGTACTCGAAAAAACTACTAAAAATAGTAAGTTGTGCTACAATTAAAGAAACTGAAAATGTTGAGAGAAATAATGGTGGGGTTCCAAGTGGACTTGGTAGGTGGCCACCAATGTCCACCTGGATCAAATTTCCTCTTCGTTTGGATCTAGGGGAACAAAAGGTTTCTTTTTCTTTTCCATTTTCCCTTCTTCCACACCTCATGTGGATTCTTTCTCGGTGAGTGGCACACTGGTTCTATGACTGACTTATTTTTCTTTGGGTTAGAGGAAGAGTTTAGCACGGGAGGAACTACTGGTGTAGCTTCTATGCCCGTAGCTTCTGGAGCTAAGGCATTAGAAATCGCGATCTCATAACTCATAGGCATGGATATCCTCTCGAAAAAAACTCAGCGAAATGTATTAGAATAATGAGCTAGCCCTGGGTGCTTGAACAAAACCTCCCAATCTTCTTGGTGCATGCAAAAAATTTGTAGACAACAAATTATTTCTTTGCATACCAACAGAGCATACTTATAGTGATTTTCAAATTAAAATCCGACCATTCCCTCCATAACTTTGTCATTAATGCACCTTTGGCAGCATATTTTCAAATATTTTCACCTTAATTGCCACCTACCCAGTCCTCCTAGTTGGATTTTCTTATTCCAATCAGATATAGTGACTCAAACAACTATTTTGGTGCTGGGATGCATGACACCTTCCTCCATGGCACAACATCCTCAGCATAGCTTCATCTGTTGCACCCTTATCAATCTTCGCACAACCTGTTTGTTGCCTTTTCCTCCTAGTCGAGCAGTGTAGTTTATAGTCCCATGCTTTCTTGCAAATACCTAGAGCACTAATACTATCCTCAATTCATATAGTCATTGTGCAGGGACATGATCCCCCATATACAGCTTTAGCTAGATCCCATTCACTTTTTCTAGAAAAGGTTCACCGTTCAGCTTCACGAGGTAAACTGCACCACCATCTATAATTTCCTTAACAGTATACAGTCATAACCAATGCATCTGGAATTTACCTGAAAATTTTGTGAAGTTTATATTGTATAACAACACAAGATCATTTATCTTGATATGGCGATCATGCCATGATTTTTTGTGTTCCTTTTGTACTTGTTGGTGGAATTTTCCAGAAATCATTCATCCTCTAACTCCAGTAGCTATGTGAGTTGTTCCTCCAAGGCCTCGTGATCCATCATCTCTCTCAAAGATGCTATACACAGATTAGGTACATGTTGAAGGCTCAAAAATCATGACTCCAAGATGGGGAATAATCACCCAGTCCAGACCTTAAGACAACTCCTTTTCCGAATAGTGGCTCTGACTAGGGATGATGGGACTAGTTTCCCAATCTATTTATGATTTGTGTGATAGTGGGATGATGTTTTTATTTTTGGGGTTTTATGGGGTGAATGTTTGTTCTAAATCTAATCTATCTTCTAGTTATTATATGCAATCTATCATAATCGAAGAAAACATCTAACTTTAAACTATCCAGGGAGTAACATTTACTTATGCGATCTAAAATAATTTCTAAAAGCAATTGATAATGCAGATTATTCAATCACCATGAGAAAAGAATCCAATTTAAAAAGTGATTGTTTCATATAAAAATTTAGTCAAAACATTTATGAGAAATATATCGCATAAGAGTCATTCACATATTCAGCATAAAGAGTAAGTTCTCACCATACAAAACTTCAATAAATGACAACTAAACATTCAAACTTTCATATATAAATAACTGAAAATGATTTATTTCTTAACACATAAGTAAAAAGTATTAGGAGATAAAAATACCATTTGTAATAAGTTCTACTCATCAGCTGCAACAATATAGATCTATCTTCAAATCACTTAACATCCACTAAGAGTACAAAAGTGCATTTCAATAGCAGATATTAAACTCATATAGAAAATAAATCTCGTTCCTTTCATTTTATCAAAACCTCCTCAATGGGGGGCAAAATACACATTCTAAATAATTGCTTTTGATAAAACTCTAGACCCCTCTCTAAATGCACGAGAGGGGTTTAAATACTACTCTATGAAATCTAAAAATAAATATTACAAAAATAGATGAGGAGGTTTAAACAATCTGCCTCATTTTAAGAAAAAAATAAAATAAAAATAAACTAAACTATATCTATGATTACTCCTGCATCTGATCTTTTAGATCACAAATATCCATCATCAGTTTCCAGAGCATCGCTTGGCTGACATCAACTTTTAACTGTCCTACAAATACAGTGTTGGAAAGAGCTGGCACTATCTTCCGGACAGAAGTTATGAGGCACTTCAGGGTCATCCATTGGCTATGTGGTTTTACCAGGTACTGCCAGTATGTTTCCCAGTTTAACTTGTTTACTTGTTTAATCGCATCTACCCCTTCCTTTGTTGTTTGTTTCCACACTATTTGAAGCTATTGTGCCTTTGGAAGAAAGCCCAAAGTGGTCTCTACTACCAAATTGGCCTTGTGCAGATTTTCATTTATGCATTCAATGATACTGTTCGCTGCTACCACTATGTCTTCCATTGCCTATTCTGCTTCCTTTAGCTGAGAACACCATTTGAGAATAAAATATCTTTGTGTGATTTGTCAATTCTGGGCATATCTTCTCTTTTTCCTTCTTTGGATCTCTGCCAATTCAATAATTCTAAGACCTTCTTAAAAATTGAATCATATTCAAGTTGTAATTCTACAACTTGATTTGTAATATTATCACTCATTTCTCAATGAGAATTCCATTGTGACATCTTCTGGCATAGTAGCTCCTTTTGTTGCAAGAGTTGGGAATTGAGAGCAAGTGTTTCTGTGATAGACTCCCCAATTTTGGGATCGTCTTTATGCAGTTCTAGCATACCTTGTATCTATTCTTCTTTATTAGCCAAACTAATTTGATGTGCCAATTGCATTTGCTAGAAGTCTTGCTGGAGTTTTGCGAACTTTGTTTCTTATTCTTGATTGATGTTGACTTGCTATAACTGTTGTTCCAAAAAAAAGTCCTATCCTCTTTTTCTTTAAGTAGCAATTGAACCTCTGTTGCCTTATCAATATTTTCCTAAGTGTACACACCTATGATCTGTGAGAGCCTAGTTAGATTTTCCAATGGGTATGTAGTGTGGTCTTTCCAAAGAACATCGAGAGGTTCATCCTCGGGAGTGAGCACAACATCCAGCTTCCTTTTCTTTCTTTGCCTTCTAATAAAAGCCTTATGTTGAGGGCTATAAAATATATCTAGAGGAGGAATTTCCTCTATCCTTAGTATAATTTCAGACAAGGGAGCAATAGGAATGTGCTCTGTTTCTTTAATATTGCCATCCCTTTCTATTACCATCTTTGTGGTTATCTCTTTTGGATTTGTCAGTGGCTCTGTGCTCTATTCTTCTGTGTTAATTAACTTATTAAAATTTTTCCATTCCCCTTATAGATCAATTACAAGTGGGTTTATTGGCTTTGTAAGAGGAGTGGGAGTTTTAGCCTGTTTTGGGGACAAAGCTTGTTGATAAGGCTTTTCTGTAGATTGAGTTGTGTCTTTTATTGAATCCTCGCTTCTGTTGTGTTCACTCTTGGATTGATCACCAAAATTTTCAGTTGATTCTTTTTTAGAACTTGTTTTGGACTTCTCTTTTGAACCTTCACTTATGCTAACACTGGGAGTAGGTTCCCTTATTGGTTCGGTGAGCAATTGGTCCAATGGCACCTTTGATAACAATTGATTTCTATAATTATCAAACTTTTGGAGATTTTCTTGGTAAAAAACAATTCGTGTTGTATGATAAACCTCTCTGAAGGTGTTTTTATGCAGAAAAACATCGTCAAAGGGATCTTCTTCATGGGAAACTACTTTTATTTTAAACATTGCAGTAAAATTACTTACAATACTGAAGGGATCATATTGCCTCCCTGGGAACTTTTGTAGTTGTAAACATAATACATTATCAACTTATTTGAAAGCATGACCTAAGTCATGCAATGAATAATGCTCCACATATTACAGGAAATTGGGGCCAAATGGCCTTCTTGGAATCTTTCAGTACCTTGCTCCTTCCCCCCATGCTGTAGGTCTGATAGGCTATCTCCCTAGCCATCAGTTTGTAAGGGACATAAAAAGGTAGCACATAGGGTGAAGCAATGTTTCCAAGCACTCTGATATACGTGAAAAATTCTTCCCCAAACCACCTTTCCATGGAGAGAATATCCACTTCAGCTTCCAGGGAAAACCTTGGGGCATCTTGGTTGTAGAGCATTTTATAAATCAAGAGCATAACTCCATGACAAATTTTGAAGAAATGCAGGATGAAATTGGATACCCACAATACTTTATGATAACCCTAAATGGGAAGTGGATTTTTTCCATCCACCTCCATCCCATAATAGGAAATTCGGAAACAAAAGAAATAGCGTCCATAACATAGGCGCTCAAAAAGAATGGAGGGTAAGCCCTTGAAGCAAAGCTTCTTTTCATTTTGTATCCTAAAATTGTAGTGGCTAAATCGTTCGATAGGATTTGAGCCAAATCCATTATTGTGGCATTGGTAGCCGCATCCACTAAAGGTAACCATTTTGATGAAAACTTGTTGCTGTCTGGATTCCCAAACAATCTACATAACATTGCAGTGGCAAAATAGTAAGGAGAACTGAGAGAGCCAGTGGTGTATGTACCTTTTTTATCCTTCTTCAATCTTTCCTCATTGTTTTACCAGTGGTTTGTGCATTCTGCCAAGTCTTCGTTCTCCTTGGCGAACTTTTCTACAAATTTCTTGTTGTTGCTGGCTTGGGGTTTTGGTAAGTGGTACATATGCCTCAAATTGTTTGGAGTAAATGACCCAATCACCTCCTAACTTTCATCTTGAAATCTCTGTTAGATATTTTTGCGTGATCTAAAATCCATTTCACCATATCGGTGTAAGGGAGTATTTTTGGCCTCACCGCAATGTGGTGTAGAAATGAGTATGCAAGTTTAGTTAGGGATGCTTCAGAAGAGCCATGTCCATCCGATGTAACTGTAACTTCCATAATTCTCAGGTATTCATCCTCTAACAACTAATACATAGCTTCCCAAGTAGATATCATTGCGTCCCTACTACAGGTAGTGCCTGTGAATAATGGGGTCATTTTTGACTTCTCAGCCATGGGAGCCTTACCTTTCTTTCCCATTTCGTCGTGTTTTACACTCTGCATGTTCTTACTGAAAGTTGCAAGCAAAGAGAAAAAATATGATAAAAATGATATTGAATGCAGGAATAATCAATAGAAAGATGAAAATAAGGTGACGGAAGATCTTTAATTCTAAATCATATTAAAATATATCAACTTGCGTCAAATGGTCCTTTACACTGATCCGAATTATTTTTAATAAATGACCACTAATGGAATGTTATGCTAAACTTTAATGTTCATAACTTTGCATTGAAATTTGGAAAGTACTTTCCTAGAACTCTAAGCCCTTGGAACTGTGATAAAAGCAATTTTATGATTTTCTTCACAATATTGCAAAACTCATTCTCGTTAAGAACCATCGTTAAATGAGCTACTACGATACGTGATTTATGAGATGTTATCGCATTTCGCAATATTTACTTTTGTTTCATAAAGTAACTTCACGGTATTGGAATTTACGATGCGATGAGGTTATAATCTTCATGATCTCGCATTCTCGTGGATCACATTTTCAAGAGGTATATTTTATAAGGGATGTCTGTTGTAACCTTTTTATGATGCGAGAATAATCCTTTTTGAAGTGCGGTTTTCATGATTTACTTGAATATTCAAGACTTTCTGTTATAAAGATTTTCTTAAGCCTTATGGTCATGTAGCGCTTTTTATAAGGAAACTCATCGTTGGTGAATTTTTATGCACTTGGAGTATGAAAAGGTAAAATTCCATGTTTTAGCAAGTTCCACTTTGACATCATGTTTTATTCTAAAAACAAAAAGGAAACATTAAATGCTAATATTTGATTTTTTGGAAGGGTCCCCATTTATTAATGTTATTACTAACATTAATAAAAAGGGGGGTTTGTTGATAGGCACAACAGTACAATGTACTCCATACTCATCACCATTTCGACCCTATAGACCAATCTGAATGATTTTTTCCCTGTCATCTTCTTACAGGTTGTCCTATAGGCCCATAGTAATAAAAGTACATGCACATCCTAGTCACTCCACTGCATGTTACATACCTTTGTCAATGAATTCTCCAAAATTTTGTTAGAAGTTTCGACTGTCCCGTTTTCCTGTGGGTGATATGTTGTGTTATTCTAATTGTAGACCTGAAATTAATCTGTAATCATGTTAATTGTTTCATTTAGAAAGTGTGTTCCCCTATCACTCATTTACTTTTAGGCATCCAAACCATGTTAAGACATATTCAAGTAATACCTTTGCCACAGTAGCTACTGTACAGTCCTTCACTGGTCATTCTTCCACCCATTTGGTTAAATATTCTGTGGCAGCGATAATGTAGTGCACCACTGTTTTCTCTCTAGGTGGTTGAATTGGCCCAATAAAAGAGATCGCCCATTTCTCAAATTCCTATAAAGATACTTGAGGATGTAGCAGTAGTTCGTCCCTTTGTGACGGTTTGACAATCCATTAACATGCATTGCACGCCTTACCATATGATTTTGAATCCTTGTCCAATGTTGGCCACCATAATCCTATGCGCAAAATATTTGGAGCGATTTCTTTCCCTGCATAATGGCCTCTCTCGGCTCCCCCATGAGCTTCAACGAGAATACTATCGCTCTAAAATTCCAGCACGTATCTCCACAATATTTCATCT
Organism: Pinus taeda; assembly: GCA_000404065.3. Classification (NCBI taxonomy): domain Eukaryota; kingdom Viridiplantae; phylum Streptophyta; class Pinopsida; order Pinales; family Pinaceae; genus Pinus; species Pinus taeda. The sequence goes on along the minus strand of APFE030338275.1, from coordinate 13,869 downwards.
ACCCCCATTTTGTATAAATGTCCCACAATGATCAAAAAGTTTGTTGTGTGAACTAGTAGTTCTTTCTTCTGCTGAGTTGTATATCCTTCAGGCACCATCCCTATAGTGAAGAATTGAATATGTCAGCAAACTTTTCAAATGATACATGTACCATAAAGAGTTGTGCGTCCAAAAACCCTTCCTCCAAATTACTAGGTTCTTCGCCTATTTCAATCCTTGATAGATGGTGTAGACTGATGGTCAACCAAAGGGGCTTCACAATAACTTCATAATCATATTGCTGAAATAATAACAACCACATGAAAATATTTCCCCCCAATACAGGCTTCTTGACCAGGTATTTTAAGGCAAAATGATCTATATACATCTTGAAATGTGCCCCTAACAGATAATGTCTAAATTTCTACAGAAAGTAGACCATGGGCAACCCCTCGTGCTCTATTGTTGAATAATTCTTTTCAGCCATTGATAACTTCCTACTTGCGAAGGCTATAGGATGGTCCAGTTTTCCTTTGCCTGCGTGTGTTAGCACTCCACCTAGTGCAATGGAAGAAGCATCCACATGTACATGAAACTCCTTCTTCCAATCAAGAAATACGAGGATTGGCATAGTCACCATTTTTTATTTTAACACATCTAAGTTATGCTAACATTCCTCATCCCAACGGAATTTCACATCCTTCTTCAGTTGTTTTTCCATGGGTGCGGTAATTTGAGGATAGGCTTTAATAAATTTTCTATAGTATCCAGTGTGTCCCAACATTGCACTCAATTACTTGATGTTCCTAGGGGCCTCCAAGATCACAATTACAATGATCTTTGTAGGGTCCACCATCAATCCTTGCTTACACATGACATGACCCAGCAAGAGCCCAAAAGGAACACAGAATATACATTTTTTCAAATTCAACAGAATTTGGTATCTTCGACATGATTCCAACATAAGGAACAAACTTGCTACACGGAGTTTCACCAATCCAAACATGGTCTAGCCATCAAACTATACTTCTAGAAACTTATGAACAAATTCTTTGAATGCTAGGATGAATACATGGGAAAATATGGAAGGCACGTTCTTTAATAAAAAAGGCATAACAGTGTACTGAAAGCAACCCCACTCTATTCCAAAGGTAGTTTTTCTTCGATCCTTTGGCACAATCTTAACTTGATGATAACCGGAAAACCCATTAGTAAAGGAATAATTTTCCTACCCTCCAACAATGTCTAACACTTCATCTGTAAATGACGTTGGAAATGGATCATGGACATGCATCATTCAACTTCTGCAGATCTATGCAAATCCTTATTTTTCCCTTTTGTTTCTTCTCTTGGACTACCATCAAGCTCACCCAATCGGACTCTTCAATAGGTTTTATAATTCCAACATCCAACATTTTATCCAGCTCTTGGTGAAGCTTCTCCTTATACTTAGGATTAAGGCACTAAGGCCTATGTTTGATAGGCTTCGCATCCATCTTGAATGGGATCCACATAACACCCAATTCACCAAGTATTCCCTTTAAATATAAAAACATAGTGGGGAAGGGATCTTGGTACTCGTGAAGTATTTCAACAACTTTGTCTACTATAGCATTGTCCCAATAATCTCCAACTTTCTCGCACTTCAGTTCTTCCTCAGTGCCAATGTTTACCTGTATTTTTTTCAAGGGTGCACATATGTTTGGGTTCTCTACTTATGGTCCTTATATTATGTGATGCCCTTCTGTTTCTGGAATATTGATATTCATTAGGTCTTCTTCCTGCTCTTCAGTGGCAACATTATAACATTTCAATGCATGGCACAAGTGGGTGCTCCAATCATGTTGGGTCCATTCCATAGGTTCCTTCGACGTCTTGAAGATAACTGCTTCAATCTCTTGAAGTGATTTTTTAATGATTTCAAATCAGTCCTTGAATTTGAATGTTAATAAGAAAACTCTCTCAATACATCCCATTTCGTAGTGTCATGGTGGAGCTCTGTCTCGAGATACCAATTCATGGGGATTGTATCCAAGGTATGACAAAATATATGTACCCATTATGGATGTAGTTCCAGTCCCCCATGCCTTAGTCCATGTCGGGAAGTGATCTCGTTGACCATACTTCACACTATACCTTTAAGTCATTCTTGTATTAGCATGCCCAAATTGTGACTTCATCGTTCGACTGTAATCCCTCCATCCAACGAAACTTTCATTATGTGTACCCCACCATCATGCAGCTGTAGCATGAAATGCCAACTCCAATGCTTGAAAACAGTATTCTTTAGGGAATTCATGTTCAAATTCATCTAAAAACATATCTACATCAGTCAAACCATCATATTAAGGCAGCTTTCTTACCTCCCACGAAACACAACGTAGTGATTTTGTCATCATATTTTATCACAATCTAGATACTTCATGTAAGTGGTTTTTACAATGCTCTAATTCATCATATGAATCAGAAGCGCATGAACTCTCCCAGTCCCATGCGATATTTCCATTGGTCGTTGGATTGATCCAATCCCGATCTCACGTTGTTATCTTGTATATTTGATCCAGCTCATCGTCACTTTCTACGTAATCACGGACATGTTTGGCATAGCATGCTCCTTCCACAGGATCCAGTGGCACTATGACCCTAAGTGACTTCTTTTCAAATATAATTTTCCTCTTCTTCAAATTAATGACCCCATTCATATTAATAGCCAAGTCAATTCCCAAGAGCGCATGGAAGGGATTACTGTCATCGACAATTTATATAACTTCAAAGTTCGTTAATGCACTCACACCTTCAATATTAACCATCACACCATACAATCATGCCATAGGAATGATTTTCTATTGATTCGCCATTCAGAGCTTAATTAGAGACCACTGTGGTGTGGGTCTTACCATCCTTTCCCACATCTATTTCAGCATAACATTTGCATCAGACCCTAGATCCAAAATTACCTGGTCCATTTTGTAGTCACCTATCTGCACTATTAGCAACATCTCATGTCTTGTTCATTCCTTATGCTTAAAAATATTTCTTACCACATGTTGTTCATCAGGGATATTTTCATTATTGGCGCATTTATTTATTAATTCTTGTATTCCTTCCACAACCTTTCTGTCATACACTAACTTCATGCAGGTCTTCAAAAAACTAGTGAGTATGGAAGGATCAACCTCTTGTGCTGCACTGGTCTCTAGTGTATTTTATTGGATTCCTAAGATGGAGGCCTCAACAAAGCTCTTCTTTTCTTCCATTATTTTTCCTTAGTGTGATTAAGGTCAAAGGTGGATTGTTTCTCAGGAGCTTTGTAGACCCATCCATCTTCATTAGGCTTCTTACCTTTATTTTCACCTGTCATCATACAACTTCTTAGTAAAATAATAATGATTTGTCTTCCTCATGGTGCTCAGCCCTCATCATTTGTAAATTCTACGTAGGGTGCTGAGGCTATGTTTTCTTCTCTTGAATTTTAGTTATTAGCACCGGACATTCTTCTATGTCATGGTCAAATTGTCTATAGTATTGACACGAAGGATGTGTAGGATTCATGAAATCTCATTTAAAGTGCCCCAACTATCTGTAGTTGTAGCAAATAACCTAACCATGAACTCTACCAGGTCCTCCTCCTCGTCCTCATCCTCGACCTTGAAAACCCCTGTGTGCGCCTCTTGTGCCTTGATATGGAGACCGAGTTTCTTCTTGAATATGGTAAGTAGGGGTTCTTTCCATTATTAGCTCATATCTTTGATAATGGCACTAACCATGGCCCACAGATTTACAAAAATTACAAAATAGCTACTGGGGTGTCTGAACAAAATTCTGAAGTAAGTGGCAGTTAACCGTCTAATGTTGGCCAGTAACTTGAAGAATGGTGCAACATAGTACAGATCTTGTTCTTGGCCCAGTTGGGGCTTCTGGCTTTAGGGGAACTAGCCCCATCCACATAATATTTCACATATACTAGACAATGATCTTTATTGTGCCCATGACACTTTCACTTCAAGCACCAAGTCTTTGCACACACATCTAGCTTAGTTTCCTTCTCTTTCTTTAGGCTTTGTAATTCCAGGTGCAAGGTATTTAAGTACAAGTGGATCTATTGTACCTCGAGGTTCGTATCCAAAATAGGTGATGCATGTATCCTCATTGTAATATCCAAGGCTTATGCTTGCATTGTTACCTTCTGCTGTCAGAGAGGTATTCTTAAGTGTAGAAAAGCAATGTTATAAACCAATCGCGATGTTGGGTATCTCAGATTTGCATGTTAGCCTACCTGATATAGAACTTCAACCTCTAATCAAAGTCCTGAGGTGTCTCATCAAATCTCATTTGGATCTCCTTAAATTCAATTACTAACTTTTTCTTTGACTTAGGCCTACTAAACTCCTTATTTAAAGCTAGTTGGGTATCTTCCAATGACTCATTGGGGTTATCAATGGAATACTTTATATATGAAGTTAATGTGCGGTCCTACAAGGCTGTAACCAATTGTGCTTTCTTAATATTATCATCAAAAACCTGCTACGTTTTCCACATAGCTCCTGGAACAAACCAAAATTTTTATGGATCTTCATTACACGTTCCTTTAAAAATTGGCATCTTCATCACATTTTCCATGTTGAATGGTAGAAGTGGAGGTGGAGGACATGAAGGTGTAGGTGTATGAGGTGGAGGTGGAGGCATAGGTGGAGTGGATGGACAAGATATCCTTGGAATACCATGATTTATTAACTTAATGATGCTTCACGGCATAGTCGGCACAACCCCTTCATCATCACTTGAAGGAGGTTCAATCAATGGACTATACTTTGGACCTAATTCAATACTACTTCTAAAGAATCTTCCACTTCGCGTAGCTCTGAACATTAAGGTAATGACATTACCAACTTTTCATATAATAGAATATTAATCCAATTATTCAATGACCTTTAGTACTTACCTCATAGTCTTTTGAAGAATTTCCACTCCGCTTCGCTATAGCTAACTAATGTGTCAATTGCAAATTCAGTAACAAATCCTCCCAGAATTCAATCAAGTCAATGATAGAAAGCCCACACAATCTTGTTTTCAGATGCCTCCAGTTGTCACACCAATTCTAGAGTTCACGCCATAGGACTATCAAGCTTCCACCTCCCTTGAATATCTACCAATTTAGCTAACTACTTATATAATTCGCATGGAAAAGTGAAAAAAGAAAATTTCATGTACCTTTGTATATAAATACCTATTCAACCAATCCTCCTTTGATAGGTGTGGATTCCTATTTTCTTGAGCCGTAAACTTGTGAATCTTCTGATCTAACCACTTTTCAATCTCTTTATAAGTCGGATTCCAATGATGCGACATCAAACATCTCTTAAGTAGATCCCAATCCTAGCAATGTAACTATTTGTTGGCTTAAGGGGTCTTGGCCTATGTTCGGAGTTAGTTGTGCCAACCAAGAAAACCCTACACTCCTGGCCCTTTCAATAGCAACCTGCATAGCTCAAGTTGCAATCTTGCCCAAAGAAGTATTGGGGGATGCAAGAACCAAGTATCTACATCCAGATACTAGTGTGATGTCTTTCAGTGGCTTAGATCTTCTTCCACACAAATCTAACCTTCCTATAGAGCTAAAACTCCTAATTCAGCCTTGAATACCTTAAATTCTTTGTCTGACCAACCAATTGCATTAATTAGGCCCTAATAGGATATGTCTGCTACTTTCACACAAATGAACAAGTCTGCTAGGGCTTCTAAGATCTAGATCTTCTGTCACGCAGACCTATCTTCCTTATACAAAACTAACCTAAAATAGATTTAGATCTTCATGAATATCATTCAATCATCTTGTTAAGCATACAAATTGTTGTTTTGAGGCTTCTATGATTTGTATTTTGTGTATAGTTTTCTTACGGGATTATCGCATACATAATTATTTGAATCGACATTTTGAGCCATCCACCATGGCTCATCATCAGGATAGATCAAAAAGTATATAAGCTAGATCTCGACGGAATGAATAAATAGAGGTGTGAGAAAGTGATGGAATGGGAATGATGGTAGCCAACATGTTTTAGGTTAGGTTAATTAATAATTAATAATACTTATTGACTATTGTCGTTAGTAATCTTATAAGAATAATCGAATTATAAATTAAGATTGAAATGATTTTAATTATAATTAATATCAATTTTAATTTTATTTATTATATAATATAGAATCTTATTAAAAATTTTATAATATTAATATTTAATCCAAAATTTTATTTTATTTATAATTAATTCTATAATTATAAATAAAAATAAATTTGGATTAAATATTATATTATAAAACTTTTAATAATATTCTATATTATAATTAAATAAAATTAAAATTGGTATTAATTATAATTAAAATCATTTCAATCTTAATTTATAATTTGATTATTCTTATAAGATTACTAAAGGCAATAATCAATAAGTATTATTAATTAACCTGACCTAAAACATGTCGGCTACCATCGTTCCCATTCCATCACCTTCTCACACCTCTATTTATTCATTCCGTCAAGATCTAGCTTATATACATTTTTATCTATCCTGATGATGAGCCACAGTGGATGGCTCAAAATGTCGATTCAAATAATTATGGATGCAATAATCCTAGAAGAAAACTCTTAAAAAGTATAAAAATGTTTAATTAACCCAATTTGTGCAGAGAAAACACAATGAATTACATAAATAACAGTGAAAGTGACATAACAATTAAAGAGATAGATGCAAGTATTTTCAACCCAAAATCAGTCTTTATTAATCAAAATCGTTCCAGTATAGGCTTCAATTACCCTACGCACTTAGCTACGAGGTCCATGCACTCAGCTGTGGACTCTTTTAGGCCTCCATGCACTGAGATATGAAGCCTTTCCTTCGCTTACTTACAGGAATAGACCTTCCTGTCTATCGAACCCTTACAACACCATTCATTCATTCATACTTCTATTCATCTTCTATCTCTAAGAATCATCTATATATATTCTTTCTAATACAATACCATGGCCCTAGGCTCATGGGTGAGTCTTCAAAACCACCTATCACTTACCCAAACAAGGGGCTAAGGCCCTTGTGACTCTTGACTAGCTAAGCGCTCTACATACATATTTTGCAGGAAATTTACATTCTTTACAAAATTCTTTACAAAAAATGACTAAATTAATTCAGTTCTACCCCTAGGGACGCCATCCCAATAGGAAACCAATCTAATGTGTGTACGGACAGGGAAAATGACATATGTAGAAGCAAGGATTCATTGAAGGGAAACTATTAGTATTTTATTTGAGTATTATTATGAATGTGATCTATGACTCTGATTTACAATGATTACATGTGATCTATGATTCAGGTTTATTATTCTTACATGTGATTCATGATTTTGATCTATTATGGTTGTGTTTTGAGCTAACTTGATGTGATATGTTTATACATGATGATTTGATCAAAGAGCTAGTTTAACTTGTTGTGACCAAGAAGTGAACAAAATTGCAAGTGTACCTCATTAATAGGCCACCAATGAGGTATGGTGTGAATTTATTTCAGTTTATTTTGAATCTAATGGAAATTATGTGGTTGGTACAAGAAAGCATGAAAATGCTCGGTTGGGTGGTTGAAAATGACTGCAAGCATTAGCAGCAATATTAAAAGGAATTGCAATAGGCATCAATATGGTGGTAAAGAACTTCAGGAGCAGGTCCATTGTTAGAAACTAGTACCTAATAGTGTCCATTGGTTTCCATGAGCATGGTATGATGGGTATGATGGTTTTGAGGTAGGTATATGCCTTGGTTTTTGGACTTTCTGATGCAAGGAAATCTTGCCAAGGAATGGTTGCTCAAGGGATTATGTAGCATAGAAGGGGATGCCGATGAAACTTGAAGGTTGTGTGACTACATGGAAGGGGCTGACCGGATTTCTTGAGGGACTGCATACCAGAGAAGGGAAGGCTTGGGAATGAATATTTTTTGGTCATTAGCATTGCCATATGGAATCAATAGCATATTCAAACTGTGCCTTGGAACAATGAGTCAATAATTGTTCACGAAGAGAGTAAGTACTGCTAGGATTGTAGCACTGCACATTGGATATAGATTTGACTTTAGCAGTGGATTCTGAACTTCTTGGGAAGGAGGTCAATCTTGGTATTACTGTGAGGGTGGAGGTATGAGCCTATGGATTTCCTTGTAGCTGATACGGGCACTCTATCCTTCTATTTTCTTGTTAGAAAAATGTGCATGTGTATATGTTTATATTATTGTAAATATTATATCGAGCCAGATTTATAAAGCTCCATAGATAGTTGATTATTTGTTGGTTGAATAAAATATGTCTGAGTATACTTGGTTGTTATTGTAAATATTGTAAATATCATAATGAGTTGTGTTATAAAGCTCTAGTAAATGGTATGTTTATCATGTTTCAACAGTGGTCATTGTAAATACTGTAATGACCTATGTTATAATATGCCATGGGCAGTATGTTTTGGTTTTCAATAGAATTTTTGGTTATAGGTTTCATAGAACACCAAGGATGGTGTTCCCACAAGGGGGAGGGTTTTGTAACAACCCCTAGTTGATTTTCCATGTAAAAAATATATTACCAATGTCATGGGATAGGTATTCCAAATTGAATGGTGGATAAAACATCCTAGTGGTTGTTCATATTAGTTTAATATGGCTAAGGAAATTGGAAAACGGAAAAGAGTCATTAATTGGAATTTTATTTATGAAACTAATGGAAAATAAGAGAAAAGGAAGTGGAAAGGTCATAGATTTGCATGAGAAGGAAATTGAAGGAAAATTAGGAAATTGAGGCCTCAATGATAAAAATGCTTCTGAGGTGTTGCATTTAACTATGAAAGGAGTTATTTCACTGTGATCTCATGCTCTTTGAGATTACCATATAGAAAAGGGAAATACCACTATATATATAATAGTGTCCCAACCTAAATGATCAAACATAGATCAGATAGTCAGTTCTATATATTACAAGGAAATATGTGTGCGCATGACCTCCTCATAGGTTGGGGAAGGGATTTGGGTTTGATGTAGATTCCCACAATCCACTCAAGCAATATATCTCATCTGAATCTGATCTCGATCCCTACACACAAATAAAAACAAACAGAGACAACAAGTGACCTTCCTCGGAAGCTAATTAGATCAGAATATCATAGAAACAACTATACAGCATGTTGAATACAAATAGATATAGGGAAGGAAAATATGTTTCTATTAATCATATAAGTGAAAATACATCAATATACCTTCAAGAAATAATATCCTCTCCTCCATATTGTAGTATGGTCTCCTCTCCCAATACAACATAGCTCTCACGCTATAGTTTGCATACTTTCTCTTCCCCCTTTCCTCTAGGTGAGATTATAAAGGTTCATTCTATCCTTCAGGAGAATGTATATAGACACCTAGGGGCTTGAGAAGTTAGGAAATTTCTACAATAATTGACCCTTAGCCAACTCATACACAAGTGGGTGAAATTGATCTCCTTGGAATGGAAAACTCTAGAAACCATTTTCACAATTTTGAGGTTTCTCAGTTATCTCAATCATGAAATAATTGTTATCTCATAATTACAATATTTTGGAAAATTAATTATGAGAAATAACTCAATCACTTAATTCCACCGTTTTATCATGGGATAAATCTCACATAAGTAAAAGAAAATTTGAAAAGGGGTGTATTTTAACCAAAAAACTGAGGTAAGTTGATAGTGGGTTTCTCTCACTATAATGGAGTGGAAAACAGGGTTATCATAGATTCCCCCTAATGCATGAGTTCATAAGGGAATTTTATGTCCAAAATGCATTACAATAATACTCAATGATCAAAATGGGAGTAAGGACCCTAGACTACAAAGCTGGATCAAAGGAACTCTAGTGTTGAAGTCTCAACTCTGTCGATAACATCCTTGAGGCATGCATACTGATGCTTAGTATGAAGAAGATGTTGAACATGGATGCCATAAAATACACTATGGATCCACGACTTTAAATGCTAGAACATGGCCATGAAGACATATAAAGTGTATCCATGTGACTCGATAAATAGATCATAGCCACTAGAAAATACAATGTGGAAATATGTCACGGTCTACATCAATAGGACTATGGACACATGAAATACATAGAAGTGTTTCAAGTAGTCCTCAAATTACATCAATAATACATAACTCCAATGCATCCTGGGAAGGATGCAATATAAGAGTGAAATGTCCCTAACCTAGGGTCTTTGACATAACCCTGATGTTACGAATATATATGATGTGAATATATGAGATGAAGTAGAGCATGGTAGAAACCACTTTATTACCAACCAATGAGGTAAACCAGTAACATGAGTCAATAATCCACCAATGAGAAAAATCGACCGCAAGGTACATAGTACAATCCACTAAGCGTGAATAAATTAGCTAATGTTGAACACTAATGAACTCAATGAATCAGGAGTCGACAATGTTAACCCATTTTCGATCGTGAGGAAGCCTGCCACTGAGGTCTGCAAGTTCCAAGGTACTAGTGGTTCCTAGGTTAAGCTCCTAGATAATGAGCTGAAGTTGATAGGAGAAGATTCTCTGAAGGAGGACCTTAATGTATTCCCCATAAATCCACATGGAATAGAACAGGTTGATGTGATGAATGGATGAAGTCATGAAGCAATGAAGTACAACTGAAATAGGGATAACTGACTCAAAAATGTCAACAGGGTATTGTAGGCTATGCCATGAGTGACATGGAAGCATGACTAATGAGCACCATGTGATATCATGCAACAATGTAGGAGGCATCAAAGAAAGTGTTGGCTTGTGTTATATCCTTTCCACGTAGTTAACAAGGGGTTTGAGGTGTACCCGTAACCCCACTTTATGGGGTTTGGGATAGCGCCTCGGAAAATTTTGGTTTTGGACCCTATGTTGGGTTGGGCAGACCCACTTATGGTTTTGTGTATGAGTTTCGCACATGTTTTTTGGATGCAATGGTTTTCGGTCCATGG
>APFE030338273.1:155681-206797 GCA_000404065.3 Pinus taeda | reverse complement strand
AGTAATATGACAACTAAATCACACTACAGTTAGTAATCTTCTGATTTCCTGCTGATGTAGTCATTTGACCACAAAAAGAAATCATAAATTGTTAAGCAGTATGATATCTAACTAGAAGAAAAAGAAATAAACAAATAACAACTTGAAAAGGACAATGCTGAATGTAAACTGCAGAAAATAAAAGTTAGCAGGAAGGACAAGATGATCTCATATGCCAAAAGTTATTAAAAAAATGAAAGATTGCCCGGGCTGCCTAAGAGAACCTGCAAAAAGCACTGATTAGTTTACAAAGGTAAAGATATGAACAATAGAAACATAAAGCAACATATTATGTACAAGCTAATAATAAAACAAAAGCATAATGAAACTAAACAAACACTTTACAAGGCTTCAGCATGCAGGGGCCCTCTGCCACTTCAGCCAATCAAATAATCACACGGCTATCTTCAGAAAATTCTTCTCATGTATTTAAATCAACAGCATATAAAATAGTGGGGTGATAAGATAACCAGCAGCGTGCAGAAATTACATAAACAATTTAGAATTTCTATGCATCCAAAAGTCTCTTTACAGCGTTCAACAATGTTTTATTTATAATGTAAAAATACTACAGTTAACTAATCAACTACTTTGCTATTAACTGCGTGCCATAGACACGTAGATCTCTTCAGCCGAGATCTAGTGTAACTGCCGTTATGCTTCTTAAATCTTCGGAGTGGTTGGCTGTTAGATTCACTGTTCAAGAATGATCTCCAGGTGCGCTGGAGCCTCAGTGAGCTAGGAACTAGGCCATGTATCATTCACGTGCCCAAAACAGTGACGTGCCACCACTGAACTCTTTGGTTGGCCACGTCTTTGAATTTGGTTGACCGCAGCCTCTAATGGATGATTTGGCCGGTTCGAAGGGACATGATCCATGTACATGCCATCTGGAGCTTGCCCATGTAGACCGTTCCTTCAGAGGACACCTGGATCACAGCTTTTAACAAAATAGCCGCGGAATCCTGTGCTGGCTGTGGAAACCTGTGCTAGCTACGGAAACTGACAAGTTTCCGCAGCTGCATGAACAAAAGACTAAACCAAACAACAGACATCAGTATAGTCAGAAAACCATATAAACAGTCCTTTTTAGACTATAATGCAACGATTTAATCACTGGATGAGTGAAGTGAGTGGAGAATGAGGGTTAAGAGGGTGTGTAGGAAGGTACAAGGTTGAGGCTCAACAAACATCCTTATTATAAGTGAGGTATTTGTGAAACCCAACAATGAGTGTCTTGTTTTAATAAGAAATGGGATGTCCATGTTGAATTATAATTGAAAAAATGAAATAATTTCAAGTGTCTATCTCAATATAAAATAGTTGTTGCATATTTTGTAGAATGAGCATTTGTGATAAGTAGATTTGACGCTTGAACACCTGACAAGCATTTTTAGTTCATTAATCAAGTTGACAAGCATGACCAATTAGCTAAAGAGACCTTCCTTAAACTTGAGAGTTGTCTTCCACATCAATTTTCTTAAGTGAAGCTTGGTGATGTCATAAATTAAGAAAAATTATTTAAAAAAGTTCTTCCTTTGAGCTGACTGAGTATATCATCAATTTAGAGAATGGAGTCTCAATTTTTTGTCATGTTCTTTCCAAAGCCATGTAGTCAATACAATGTTTTCATGTTCCATCCCTTTTTAAACCATCATATTTGGGCTCCCTTAGGATGAATATCTTGGTGAAATGTAGGCCTTATGTATTAATCCATGAATTTAGTGTTTGATATTTTCATTTTTTAGAAGAGAGAATTTAAAAGGTAATTATATGTGGTGGGGTAGTCTACAACATCCATTTTTAAACCCCCAAGTTTTGTATTTGTAATTAGGGCTTATATTGTTGGAATGGTTAACATGGGCTCATTGACAAGATTTAATCATGTATCATGTATTTTTATTTATATATTTCCAAAATATGAACAAGAGACTAGATAAGATGAATCCCAATTCGTAAGGGAAGAAACAAGCGAGGAATGGAGAAGTTTCCTATCTTACTTGAATTAAATGTTATTATTTTTTATTTAGTAGTATAACTATGTATTGGCTAGCATTTTTGAGAAATAATGGGGAGTATTACTAAAATACTCTAGGAGTATGGGCTACACACTCATTCTAGAGATTTCTAAGTTAACCATGCAACTATAGGGTGGACTCCAAACTCTCATTTTGAGTAATGTGGATGTGGTTGGGAAGCAATGCCTGAGCAGGGAGAGAGAAAGATAGAGGATAACAACAAATGGTGTGTAAAGGGGGGGGGGGGGGAAGAGAGAGAGGATAGACAAAAATAGGGCTTGACTAATGAGAGAGAGATACTAAGAAGTTTGTTCTTGTGAACTAAAGAGAACCTGCGAGTAGAAAATTGAACTAAACACTGAGATAAAAGTGTATATTTGAATAGGGGTGATAGAGAACCTTGTAAATGACAACATAATTTGTTTAGTTTTGAACTCTTTTAGATAGGGAAATAGTGTGGAAGCCTTCAAGTCGAGCTAGAGGCAAATAGGATACACTAAATAGTTGGACTTAATATGCATGTAAGGCACTAATAAAAGGGGAGGACTGAGGGACTACAGTTATTGAAGGACATCCTTTGTGCTATGTAGACCCATAGTGTGCATATTGTGAGTGTTAATATCCCTAGGATCAATAGTTAAAAGGTTGAACATATTTTTCTTATGTGTGATGGAGAGTGGCCTTCATGTCCCTTGCCTTGATTTGAATTTATTGAACCTTGAGTGAAGCTTCCTCTTAAAACTTCAGATTTATCTTATGCTAGCTAGCTACACAAAATATGTAGTTTAGCTAAGAATATTGATGGGTGGAGAGTGGCTCTCACTTCTTCAATTTCTAGTAAAATTAAATAACATAGATAAATGTATCTATTTTCTCTATTAATGAAATAAAATTGTTGTTCAATGCTTCATAATTATTGCTATTATATGTTCCTAAGTGTGTTTGTAATGATGAGTTGAAATTCATGGTGAATGTTATTTGGTTAATCATTATAAATTCATTTACTAAGGAATGATGTAAGAAGACGAAATATTATAAGTATGTTCCTTATGTTAAATATGAAATGTATGGTATGGTAGAATGTAATACATAATATAAGCTAGGAATATGGCCCTTCTTGTATTTTGTTAGTATATATTCCTACCATTGATAGGATAGTAGTGGGACTGAAATACCTATGTTTGTACCTTTAAATTAAAGTAAGAAGATGGGAGGTTTTCCCTTGATTAAGTACCTTGGAGGAGGGTTCTTAAGGCCTTGTTTGTGATATTTCATAGTGAATATATATATATAATATATATATATATATATATATATATATATATATATATAATATATATAATATATATATATATATATTATAAAATATATATATATAATATATATATATATTGTTGAAGACTTATGGGGACCTTGTTTTCTCATGTGTTAAGCTAGACTATTGGTTGTTATAGTTGTAATGTTTTAGAGTTGATTATGTAGCTACCAATTCCCAAGAGTGTGAAAATATCATCTTAGTTGGGGGTTAAGATGTTGAATTGGTCATTGGCCATATTATGTTTTTCCATTGTGAAAATGTTGTATTGAAAGAAGTGTTTTGGAGGAGTTTGTAGGATGGAGAATACCTTTGCATTCTTAGAAGTATTTTGTGTAGGCAGTTGCCCAACTAAGAGTGATTTTAAACCCTTTGAATCTAGCTAGAAGCTTAGCAAATTTTCTATAATTCAATAATTGGAGTTCCTATTTTTGGGTTGACTTGGAAATTTTTGTACAAGGGGATTTTAGCCATAGCCCTTAGTCATATGGGATGATAAGGGACCATGAGTATTTACTAATAGTAAGAGGGTCTAACTGCAGAATGATAATTGGATGAGCCTATGGTTATGGGGAGTATCATTAGAGTTTTTGGTGGCCTATAGGGGTAGAGTGCTACACTAGGTGAGTAGCCAAATATTGTAACTAAGCAAAAGTAATAGGTGATTTTGGTCCTTGATGCTCGGTTTGTGGATATAGCTAGTGACAAAGAGAAATAATGGAGAAATAATCATCAAAGGACATTTAACAACTAGATTTGTGAGTGGAGTTTTCTTTTCCAAGTGGTGTGAAGTTCTGTTGGATTGTTGGGAAAGTTATCCAAGGCTTCTCAATGTCTAGTCAATAAAATATCAAGTAATAGAGAAATATATGTTGATTATTGTTCATCAATTAGGCTAATCTAACCTTGTCGATTCACATTCTTGTTTTCATAGTGGCCTAGTGATATTCCAATAGGACCAAGGAATGATGTCCATATTCTATCAAGAGTGGTAGAGGGTTGCTAGAGGATATATTTGTTGGGTGTGGAGCTTGATTATCTTCTTTATTCATAGGTATCATCGTGTTGGACCCTAGTTCTTAACCGGATGGTAACAACTCCCTAACCACTGTCAGGGTGTCTAGGGGGGTGACAATGATTTTATAAGCCCTCGTTCGGTGGGGGTTTGGAAGAAGCGACCCCGAAGCTAAAAATAAATGAAAATTTGCCTTGTAAAATATTATAATTTCATAGTCAATATGGGTTGTTTATTCGGTGGATGAACTGATCGTAGAAATTATGTTAATTTAGGTTTTTTTCCATTGAAGGCAACCCTCGGTTTATATGATGAAATTGTATTAAGGATGTGTATTATGGTTCTTAGTAAGAAGAGAGAGGGGATTATGTGAGAACGAAGAGTAAATTACAATGGATCTATTGTAGGTTGTATATCTTCATTTTGTTGGATAATATAAAAGGAAGGATTGGTTGTTTCTCCATGGATGTAGCCAAAATTGGGTGAACCACATATATCTATGTCTATCTTGTTTTATGAACTTCTTGTGTTTATGTTTCTACAATATTTTATGTGTTCCATTGCTCTGTAATACATAATTTTCTAACACTATTCAGTGATGGAGATTGGGATATGGAATGTATGAGATATATATATGTTGGAAACCAAAATAATTATGAATGGTTTTTAACAAAAAAATGGATATTTGTTTTTTAACAAAAAAATTGGATGTTAGTTTTTGGATGCTAACATAATACGACATGAGGAGGAAATGTGAAATCCATGTGAACACTATGGGATAGCATTGCTAGGTGATGTGTCATGATAATGTGGTAGTGGAATGTATGGTGTTTCCCTACCTTAAGGGTTTGATATCAATAAAGAAGCATTTCTATATATATTCAGATCTTGTTATTCTTGGGTTTATTTCTATTCTCATATATTTTCTGGGTTAGAGATATAACAAGTGGTATCAGAGCACTTTCTTGGGCAAAACAGTGGAGAATTTTTTTTTTTTTTTTTTGGCAGGATTTTGGGAGCGACGAGTTTGCAGATCAGATTTGTACGTTTTGGTGCAAGATCCTCAAAATATAATTGCATATCGCGATTCTACATGAATAAATACCCGATTTCAAAAAAAATATCGGTCGAATTGGAGTCCGGATGAAGGAAATATCGCTGATTTAAAAATCAGTGGGGTTGCAGACAATTTTTCGGGGCAGCGAATTTGCGGTGCAGATCTGGACATCTTTGTGCAACATCTGAAAAATATAATTGTAGATATAGATCCTATGTGAAAAAATACCCTATTTCAAAAGAACAATTGGTCGAATTGGAGTCCGGATGAGGGAAATATCGCTGATTTAAAATCAGCTCTTTTTGCAGAAATTTTGGGGACGACGGGATAGTTACAGTGCAGATCTGAAATTCTAGTGCCTGGACCAGAATTTCTATCACATGGGAAGATGCATAATGGTTGTTCCATCTCTAAAAATAGGTCATAATAGGGATTCTGAGGAATATTGACTAAATTGTGACAATTTCAAGTTTTCGCCAAGTAAGTGAATTTTTTCAAAACCCAGTTCATGGCTTTTACGGGAAAAGATAATGGTTCTACTATTGAAGAATACATAAATGAATACAAGAGGTTATTTAGACACAATTGGAAATGGGTGGCAATGGCTAATTTTAAAGATGAGGCAGCCACATGGTGGGGATTACTTAACCAAAAGAAGTGCTTCAACCTGCCCGATGAAGAATTTGAAAAATTACTTTTAGATAGATGGTCTCATGCCAGAAAACAAGATAAGGAGAAACATGTGGGACTATTTCCTACTGGTACATCCTTATTGCAGGTTCATGGATTGATTTAGAAATAGAAAATCATTGTGTCTATAAATCCTAGTTGCAAGCATAATTTCATGAATGTTAATTTGGCAAAAAAATTACAAGTTCCAGCAAAACAAATTGAAAATACACAGGTTGATGATGAGGATGTTAAAGTTTATAAGGATTTGAGGCTTTCTATGGATAAGTATGTGTTGCATGGTGATTTTTATGCTTCATATATGGATAACATGGATGTTGTTTTGGGATATCCTTGGATGGAATTAGTGGGTACTATCAATATTAATGTACAGAAGAAATTACTGAAGCTCTAGTATAAAAAGAAGAAAATTACATTACAGGATATTTCCATTAATAAAGAGGTAGAGTCCAAGGAGATTGAAGCATAAGATGTTCCTAGGTCTGACATATTAAATGATGAGCCAATGATGATCGAAAATCAAACACAAACAGAGGTTTAAGTAGAAAAGGATACAGGTACATCAGATGAGGGCGCAGTGGTTGAAGTCATATTGGAAAAGAAGACATCACAACAGGCACCATAGCAGGGTGAATTAAAGAGAAAGACACCGTGGGTTAAAACTTCAACATATCATCACCCACACCACCCCGCAAGAAAACAACCAACAAGATGGCAACCAATTAGCCATAAGGACAACAATCCATGTATGATAGATAGCAAGGAGTGACGATCCACCTACTACACATCAACACAGAAGAGCTTCCACGGTCAACTTCCATCTCAAGCGAGCGAGGCACCAATGAGATCGAGGGTTCACTTTTCTCTTGGATGGCTAGATGCACATGCATGGTACCAGTGGAATACTCTTTTGAGTAGATCTTATTATTTGTGTTCTTCCCATGTTTCGGGGACAAAACATGCTAAGGGGGCTGGAATGTTATATACCTAAGGGGGATAATATGGGGTACAAAGGGAGTTACCCAAGGTAATAATATATTAATGGGATGGGCCATAGTAATAAATAAGGTGGTTAACCCATATCATGTAAGGGACTACGAGCAGTTAGTAATAATGTAATGGGCTTATGGTATTAGTCGATAGTATGAGGAAACCATGGTAATGATCCATGGTATTATATGTATGAGGCCTATATAGAGGCTAGAGACTCCACATGGAGGGAGGTCAAGAAATAATGTCAAGGAATATTGTATGAACAGGCATATGGCTTGTGGAGTGTTCTCCTTCCTTAAGGAGTGAATGTATGGTGTTGCCCTACCTTAAGGGTTTGATCAATAAAGAAGCATTTCTATCTATATTCAGATCTTGTTATTCTTGGGTTTATTTCTATTCTCATATATTTTCTGGGTTAGAGCTATAACAGATAGTCTTAGGTAATGTGTCATGATGACATGTCATTGATGTGGCATGCCAATGTGGTGAGGTGACTTGGAATTTCAACACTTCAGTGTTGAGGTGGAGGTAGCTGGCAACCTCATGGAGTTGATGTGAAACATAGAAGCTATGACTAGAAATATTTGAAAAAAAAAAAAAAAGTCAGTTGTTTAGATCTTTTAAAAATATCTAGATATAAATATCTAAAAGGTGTAATTATAAAATGTAACGAGAAGAATGAAGTCCCAAATCTAGATTGATTTGGATTTTTTGAAAATAATAGAATTATATAGATCCAAATGTTTGGAAATTCCCAAATGTATCTAGAATTTTGGTGGTCTATAAATTATTATATGGAGATTAATGGAAAAATTAAATCCAAGTATGTGCCTTGGGATGATGTTCCCCATGAGGGTGTGGGCCTTTGTGGAGCTAATGTGTCGATAACTATTTCCATGTGTTAGCCACATGAATCCAATGAGGCATTGTAAGTGGGTTCATGGGGGTTCAAAGAACTATCATGTGTTTTTTGTGTGGAAATGTATGAATGCTAAGGTGGCACTTAGAAGGAAACATATTTAGAAGGTCACAATTGTTGTGCTAGGAAATTTTCCTAAGACAAGGAGCTATTGCTCCACAGATCTTGCCCTAGATTCGTCAAATAGTGTGTGGCATTGTGTACAAATTTCCAACATATGAGGTAAGTGCAAACACAAACATTTTATTCAATAAGCCATAGAATTCATGTTTGATCCATCGAAGGATAGTTAAGATCATGGACTTTGAATACGATGTTGGAGATATCATGTTTGCTCAAAGATCCTGCACCTAGCTGCTTTGATCCAAGCCCCTGCACGTAAGCCCAATAAACAAAGAATGTTTTTCCTCCATGGAGGGAATATTACCATGTATAAACCATAATCAAATCAACATATATTATAAAAATACACGAAACATATGAAGGGAAATTTAAAAATGCTCTTAGTACTCAATGATAGATACAAATTATACCTTAGCATATTTTCACTCTCCTCCTCAATCCTTGGTATGAATTCTCCCTTTACATATTGCAAGACTAGGCTCACCTTACAAGAAAATGAAGCTCTAGTAGAAAATCACCAGCATGATTGAGCTTTCTTTTGTTCTAACTCTATATCTCACTCTAGATTTGATTTTGGATTAAACTCTTCTCCTCTTGATAAGTTAGATTATATAAGTTCATTATATCCTTTGGGAGAATGTATTTGGACATCTAAGGGCTTGAGATGTCAGGAAAATTTTACAATAATGAACATGTAGCCAAATCATACACAAGCATGTCTAGTTGATCTCATTGGGAATGACAAGCTCTAGAACATTTTTCTCAATTTTGAAATAATTATTATTTCATAATTATGAAATTGTGACAAAATAATGATGAGATATTATTCATTTATGTAATTTCACCCCTATAACATCTAATAAATCCCTTGTAAGACCCATATAAGTAAAACCAAGGGTGAAAGGGGATGCATTCTGGCTTACAACTGAGGTATGTTGAGCTTGGGTATCTCTGAATATAGTGGAGTGTCAAATGAAGTCATAAGAGAATTTGATGTCCAAAATGGATTACTAAATAATGTAGCTCAAATTAAAGGAAGTTTCTAGGATCAAAGGACTGAATCAGAGAAATGTTGATACCTATGTTTCAAACATAATAATATCATCACTAAGTTGGGGATACCCATGCTTAGCACAAAGAGAAATTGAACATGGCTACCAACTATACATTGTAGATCCATGAAATGAAATTATAGGACATGGCCATAAGATATAAACAATGGATCCATGTGAAAAACCAAAAGATCATAGCCACCAACAAATATTACGTGGATCTATGTCATAGTAAACATTGATATGACTATGGACACCTATAAGGTAGGTGCCCTAGAATAGTACTCAAAGTACAAAAAATGATACATAACTCTAAGATAACTTGGGAAGTGTGCCATATACGAGTGATATGTCGTGATCCCAAGGTCTTCTACTCAACCCCGATGGTATGAATCTACAACATGCAAGTAGAGGATTTGATGTCGAACATGATAGAAACAATATGATTATCTATCATTAAGGTATACCATTAAAAGATGCAAGGGGACCCTCTAATGATTAAAATAGACCCCAAGGTACCTAGCATAGTACATGAAGTTTGAATAAATGAGCTTACATCAAACACTTTCAGACTTGATCCATCAGGGGTCAATGAGGTAAATCAACTTTCGATTGTAAGGAAGCCTACCATTGAGGTTTGAAAGCTCCAAGGTATTACTATATCCTAGATCCAACTCCTAGATAATATGTTTAAGTCAATAGGAGAAGTTCCATTGAAGGAGGGCCTTATTATATCCCCTATCAACTGACGTGGAAAAAACTGAGAGATGATGTGAATGGATGAAGTCATGAAGTACAATTGACATAGGGATGAATCGGACCAAAGGTCAATAAGGACTACATATGGATGAATGAGGATTAAAATTCCCCTGAACATGTAATGGAAGGAAAAAAATTGACTTTCAAGCATTGACTAATGAGCACCACATGATACCATGCAACAACATAGGAGGAATTTAAGCATGCTCCATAGTGACTAGAAGAGTAACTAGCCAAAGGAGTAAACAAAAGCATAGTTACGGTATAGCTCCTAGGCAAGCTAAAACCTAGTTGTGAGGAAATGATGTAAATAGGTGCCATGTTCAAGGGTGATGCAATTGATGCTACCATTTCTATAGATAAATAAAATAAATCATGATCCTTCCTGTTTTCTATTTTTAATCTCCTCTAAATTTAATGAGCACAAAAGAGAGGACAAGTAAGCTCAATAATGTTTTTCATTCAATTTTAATGAGCTCAAAAAAGAGATAAAAGGATTCTTGGTACCCTTCGATGTTTAACAAGAATGAGAAGGACACTAAGAAATCCCATTGTGGAGAAACGAGTGGCATAAATGGTAGAAACTAGTTCCAAGCTTATGGAACTACCCTAAGCAAAAAGAAGTGAAGAGGCTGGAAAAAGAGATTTATTGATATAATGATCCATCGAGGAAGGTTAGGAACACCAAGAGAAAGCAAGTGATGGTGCAAACACAATGTGATGGAAGTGGTGAATCAATACAAAGGATTATGTACATTCATAATTAAGGTGGAGTGTAGTAGGAATTAGAAGGCACAAAATGGGTGGAATCCTCTTGGGGTATAGCCAAATAATGGAAAAGGAGAGAAAATGAGGACCAAATTCTAAGTCATGGTGGGTCAAAAGGATGGATTCCATGCTGATAAAATAGTGCAATATGGACATGAACACAAAATTGAAGTGTTAATCTAAGACTTCCATGTATAATAAATATCTACTGTGAATTTACGATGTGAAAAAAGAGATGTGATAAATCACAAGTTGATGATATGATACCTATGATGCATTAAAAATGGCAAGTATAGTTCATAATGTATTATAAATGGTAATGTTAAACCTATCCCTATATTATAGGTTCAAGATAAATGCACACAGGTTGTAATGGATGTTGCAATAAATATGTCACCCTAGCCTATTAAAGCCATCCAGAAGACTAGACCCATGGTTAAATCATGAAATGAAAGAAATAAGACATGGATCGGGTAAAAATGAGATGATATATTTTTTATTTTTTGAGTTGTATAATATTTTTCTATTTTTTGGCATATATGATGTACCGTAAAGTTATCACATACAAGGTGTAACATAGTCTAATAGGTTACACTATGTAGGGCCCATAGCCAGGAACATGCCAAGGATTCTTGTGTATGAACTCATGGTTTATTTTTAGAACCATATGGTGCAACATGGTCAGGGGACCATGCCATAGAGAGTTGAATTTCCATATTCCTAAAGGTTGATGATGTTGGGGAAAGTGTAGAAGTATATCATTATCAAGAGTGACTTGAGGACATAAAAGTTGCATGGTCTCATGAGCTAATGGAACTCCTTGACAATGATTATCAGGACATAAAGGGGGTATAAGATATTCCTCATTGGGAGGATGTGGGTTCTACAATTCATTGGAAATTTTAGTGATAGAAACCCAATACTTGACTCGGTCCAAGGGTGGCACTCCCATGCATGACCTAGAAAATTCCCCTTGGCCTAATTTAAGATTTAATTTTCCAATTTCTACCAGTTTCTGTTAAGGGAGTATAGAGGCATGAAAAGGAACAATCTCTCTAGGAATAGTAGGTGAATCCATTACCTCTTAGATAACTTTCCGAGAAGAATACTTGTCATTAAGGGGGTGACATGGAATAGGTGGAGTGATGGCCCATGTGGGTAAATAATCCTGATCAAATTTCATATTGGGATAGAGTTTCTGACCATTGAAATGAGGTGCTAATAGGACTACTAGATAATAGTCTCTTTTGCTAAAGGAAATATATCCTCACCATATAGGTCTACTTTTGAAGGAGAAGGAACCACCCAAGGATCTGGTGATTTATGGGGTCTATTGGTGATAGAATAGATCATCGGCATAGGAGAGGTCAAGGTAGATGGAACACTAGGAAAGATAATAGGGAACACACATATAAGTGATGGGATTTTAAACAATCTCGCTTTGATACTCTCATAAGTTGAAGGGTTGTCTCCCAAACATGGCACAACAATACCCATAGTGGTATACTTAGTTGACAACAAAAAATATTCTAATTGACAGATCGTGACAATATTTCCTTCATGAGTAAATAGAAACACATGGAGCACCAAAGCCACAACATTGGTCATAACAAGAACCAACTATGACATGTTGAATTTTCAAGTGCAATAGATACAAGAACTAATTTCTTAAAACTAATAATTACTTTTAATGTTGTAGATATTCTTTTAGCACTTTCAATTTGTCATTAATAAATTACACTTCATAAATTCCACCATAAATGCACAAGGATGATCGAGATCACAATGCATATAGATAACACAAGATTTACCCTAGGACAAATCACTTGGGGGAAAAACCTAGAAGCCTTTTCCTTACAGAAATTATTTATCCAAACAAGGGATACACCTAATTTTTCTAGACAAATATGATGTTCAAACTAACCAACAATTCTATGGTAAAAGCTAGTCAAACTTCCCTCTTTCCAAGTAAATATTTTTCCCAACAAACCTAGCCCTACCTGATTTTCCTAGGCCAAAATTGGGCCTCCGAGAATCTACCCAAAAACATGGCCCTGCTGCTCAAAATATTCATAGAAACTCCCATGTGAAAAATTGCAGGAGAGAGACACACACATGTGAAGTCACAGAGGGATATAAAATATACTTGATATGTCTATGTTCTTCTTCATCTTTTCCTTTTCTTGGATGCCTAGAACATATCTTATCTTGTGAGAGACCAAATTGTGCGTGAAGGAGGAGGTCGGGTGCCTTATATATAGTGTTTTGGTTGGCCTGAATGTATGTCTCTTCATTGGGGTTGACTTGACAAGTTTGGAGCCAAAAATTCAAAATTTTCTCTTTTGAAACTGACATGAAGAATATTTGTTATATTAATCATTTTAATGACTAGAATAAAATGACATGAAGAATATGTCATGCATTTTTCATAATATATATTTAAAGGGATAAAATATTAGTTATGAAGACCAACCATAGCTACAAAATTCAACGCTCCCTCTTATCTAGGGTGGTATTCAAAACGACTATCAAATGTTCTCTTGTTGACAAATTTCTCTAAGAAAATGTTCATCATTTATCATTAGCATCAACATCATTTGATTATCATAATCATCGTCAACATATTTGACATATGGTAAAATTATACAACACCAAGTAGGTGCCATAATTATGGTCATCATCTCTAACATATGATACATGATTAACATCACCTAGTTACCATGATTTTGTTTGGAGCTTCCAACCCATGGTATACTAAATAGTCCTAGTTCACCATCATCCTCGTCAATCTCTTTGACTCGTGGTGAAATCCTAGGGACACACTCAATCCATTTGAGTTTCCAGGTCACAAATACAAAGTATTAATTCTAGGCCATGATTTTAAATGAGATGAATCAACCTATCTGCAGAGTATACTGAGCTTGATGTTGACGAACCTACTCAAATCTATGGTTGATTAATTATAGGCCTCTCAAACCATTCTTCCTAATCCTGGTCAATATACTTGACTCAGACAGGGTGTCATTCCTTTGTTGAACCATTCTCCCTAATGCTTGTCAACATACTTGACTCAAATAAAATGCATTTCCCCTAATAAGTCAACTATGTTGATGCGTCAATCCGCTACCTATGGAAATCATCCTGCATCAACATCATTCTCAACAATTCGTCACTTTGATAAATTCACCAATTATCAAAGTCGTCACTTGGAACTTGGTCAACACCTGTGAAATATTTTGAAACCCTTGGTTATCACCATTCCTGCATGCTAATTGAATGATAAATCTCCTCTCGATGATTGAGTCACTCACTTGTCCATCTAGGGAGCACTCTGGGCCTTGATGCTCTTTGGGCCATTCTTCCTAGCCATATTTTGTGGCCCTTGGCCAATACCTTGACCTATCTAAACTCTAACATAGGTAGAATGTATGCCCCTTGATGCAACAACATCACCATTCCCTCTAACCAACGAAAATATTCTCAATGATTCCATCTTATCCCTGAAGTATGAAAACTTGTCAAGCTTGTCCTTGAAGTATGCAAACTTCTCAAGCTTGCCCATGAAGTGTACAAACTTCTTATTGGGACAAAGGTTGTGTGAGCCTCTGATCCAGGTTCCTTCAACTACCAAAAGCATTCAATATCTTTCACTTTTGTGATGTTGTTAGAATTACATTTTAAAGAGCATAAAAGAACATATGTGCATGCTTAAACAAGAGGAAACATGTCAATTATCAACAAATCATGATCACAACACATTTGATAACGAAGCTCATCCAGTGTGGCATATGTCTTAGGCCCGATGTCAAGATGGTGGAGGTCGCTTCATATATTGTTGGAAATGATGATGATTTACATGGAAGACTCTTTTTTATAGAAAGTACATACACCCTCAAACAAGAGTGGCTTGTCTCTCCACGAGACATTCATCTTATCAGAATTATCACTCAAGGAGGCTTCCTCTTAGCGTGACAAACTAAAATGATCTCACACAATATGGCAATGAGCATCCCTTCAACATAGTTACATAGGGATATTTACAACAATATATAGCATGACAATCTAAATACATCTCATATAATGTGGCAAAATTGATCCCACAACATAACATCAAACAGGGATCTCAAAACATAATACATCATCTCAACAATTATGAAGGAAAACATGAGATCATTGACTCATGTACCTTCACCTCTGAAGTTGGCTGAAAAATGGAAGGCATAGCCACAAAAAATGACTACACCACTGAATTTTTGTAGTTGAGAGGTGTAAAATATACTATCCATTTGTCAAATTTCGACACCGTCAAAATCTGGGCTGTAAGAATCTTTTAGATTCCCCATGATTCTCCAAAGATTCCATTCTCTAGGTTGACTAGAAATCTTCAACTCAGATAAAAAAATCTGATCTCGCCATCATGATTCTTGTGAGATTCTGAGATTTTTGAGTATATAGTTGGCTACATTTTGACTGTGGCAAATTTTAGCCTCCAAGGAATCTGGAAGATTCCTTCAAGATTCTTCAAAGATTTTGCTCTACTGGGAATCTGCAAATCTAATGCCCAGATGGTGATTCTGATTTCACCATCGCATTCCTTGTGAAATTCTAGTTAATATGATTGTAAACTTCATATCATTCTGACAAAATGAAAATTTACCTCCCCATGGAATCTTTGAGGCATCAAGGAATATTCTTTGCAAAAAATTCTCTGCCTCGAAAAATGCAGAAATCATGGTTCCACACTCTATCACTATGTCATGTTTATGCTATTTGGTGAGGTTCCATTCACGCTCAGGGTCCCGCCGTGTTTTGCGTTCTACTGCTACCTTCATGGGCGCATTCTGGAAGAAGGTTCAAATAATAGATGTGGACAGAGCTTCCCAAGAGCGTTGGGTGGCCCGTTGGCAATGAGCTCGGCTCACTCGAAGAAGGATGGGGTTCAAATCCCATTAATGGCATATGATAGTTTTTTTTTGGGTGGGTGTTACGCCCTGTTGGCTGCCGGTCCATGATTTGGTTTTCATATGGTTATTTCGGGTGGCGGGTCCACTCGATTTGGGTGGCCCACCCCCATATACACTCGTTGTGGTGTTTGGGGCTGGTGGGGCTGATGACCGGTTGGCCACCCTTTTTTATATATTATTTTGATGTTAATATGGTTGTTGGGGGTGGCGGGGTTAGTGGCCCGCCCCCCCATACATACATACATATATAGATATATATATATATATATATCTATATATATATATATATATATATATATATATATATATATATATATATATATATAATATATATATATATATATATATATATATATATATATATATATATATATATATATATATATATATAGATATATATATATTTGTTTTTTTACATAACCATAGGCCATTCTTGAAAATTCTCGAGTGTGAAGGTTATTAGGCATTTTAGAGATCCAATGAAATTTCCCACTTCTTGGGTGCTAGGTTCCTTGTCGGTTGACGGTGAAACTGGAGGATACTCAAACCTAGCCCACTATCCAACTTTGACTGCAACTTTGACTTGCTCTAACTTCTCCATACGATCTCGGATTGAAGTGTCATTGACATTATTGGAATCAGGGCAACGAGCACTTCGATAAGATGCCAATTTTATCAAAATTTTGGCACTTTGAATTTTGAGCCATTTTACCATGCCACTGGTACTTTTAGAGATCCACTTGGATCAATTCTCCCAACTAAGGTGCTTTTGTTCCTCCAAAAGCATGAATATAATCTGCAAGTTTGTATATCGTCTGCACCATAAGTGCCCTAATAGGTCACCCTTCCTTCTCCTTCACCTTTGTTGTTTAGAGCCATAAGCGATGAGTCGACACCTGAATCCTCTGCAAACCTGTAGTATATTTTTACAAATTACATGCTTAACTTACATGACCAACTAATGACCCAAGCATTCCATACCTACCACGCATTTATAACACATACTCTATGGTCAAGTTTACATCAAAATGGAAACAATACCCCAACTATCAGTACAAGGGCAAAACATCAATGTTGGTTAACAAGTGATGGAAAACACGTCATCACTTTTATATTTTAAACTGCAACACATGATTTAAATAGAAGGCCCAAACAATACAATTCATCTAGAAAAACCATTACTCACTCATCAAAGTGAATGGGTTATCTTCTTATGGCAAATTTTCTTGTCGAACAACTTCTTCAATCGATTTCTGCAGTGACGCTTTGTCCATAGGGTGCTGCTTTGGATGGAGCCTCCAACGTGTGGCTCTTTGATGACCACTTCTGTTGCAATGACTATAGAAAGTCTTCTTCCTCGAGATCTTCTTAACATGATTCTTTCCTTGCTATGGAGAGGGCATTTCATGCCTCATCCTCTTTCGTGTTGTCATTCTCTTCCAGCACTCAGATAACACATGGTTATTTAAACCACAAAAACTACATGTTTCTCGATGCCATGATCTACATTCATCATAAACAACATGATTTTAATCAAAATCAACACGAGAATACTGAAACTTTTTATACCTTTCCTGGTTGTCTATGGTGTAATTATGGTGATGAGAGCTTGCCTCATCTCTTTCCATGCAATGGGCACTACCATGTGATAATGCTGATGTGTTCCCAATATTCTCTTTCCTTAATGATTTCAACAATGTCATGGAAGCTTCTGACACCTTTGAGCATTCTCCTTCAGTGTATCCCAAACCTGTGAATCGAGGTCTCGACACAACCTCCAATGGATAAGTTATGCCTTAGCCATTAACACCAAGTCCTCCTCCTTTGTACCCCATCTTTGTAAGGAGTCTCATGCCAGTTCCTGTAATCGGTATGTCCACATTTCCAACAGAAATAACATAATGTGAAGATGAATCTAAAGAAAAACCAACATTGTTTACCTCAACTGTTGATTCTGAAACAGATGATGATGGCTTCTTTAAGCCTTCATTTCTCTTCACTTCTCCAAGGCCTCTGTCATGGCTTGTAGCTGAAGTTGGAGTCTCTACTTTTCCTCTTTCTCTTCTTCTAGAAGCCTCCTTAATTCAGCATGCTTTTCCTAAAGACTTTGGTCGTCGTGCTTCAATTCTTCCAGGGTCTCTTCCATGGCTCGCAACTGAAGCTGGAATCACAACTACTCCTCTTTCTCTTCTTGTAGATGCATCTTCAATTCAATTTTATCTACTTGAAGGCTCTGATTGATTCCCTCATTTGAATGATGAGAAGATGATGAAGGCAATGAATGTACACTAGAAGGTGTGGATGGAGCATCATTCTTCGCTCTTTCTTTCTTCTAATAAGCTTCATACAATATGTCCACCATTTTGGACATCCTGAGTAAGGCCTCGTACATTTATTTTTTATCCTCCATTTCTGCACTTTCAATCATTAACTCTTGCAATTCACATCAGCAAGAAACCCTCTCTGATACCAAAATTGATCTGGGTTCCTTCAGCTACCAAAATCATCCAAGATCTTTCACTTCTGTGAATTTGTTATAATTTCATTTTAAAGAGCATAAAATAACATATGTGCATGCTTAAACAAGAGGAAACATGACAATGATTAGTAAATCATGATCATGACACATTTGAGAATGGAGTTCGTCCAGTGTGGACTATGTCTCTGGGCCTGGTGTCAAGATGGTGGAGGTCGCGTCATATATTGATGGAATTGATGATGATGTACATGGAAGACTCTTTGTCATAGAAAGGACATACACCCTCAAACAAGCGTGACTTGTCTCTCCATCAGATGTTCTGCTTACAAGAATTCTCACTCAAGAAGGCTTCCTCTCAGCATGACAAACTAAAATGATCTCACACAATGTGGCAATGAGCATCCCTTCAACATAGTTACATAGGGAGATTCACAACAATACATAACATGACAAGATAAATACTTCTCACATAATGTGGAAGAATCGATCCCACAACATAACATCAAACAAAGATCTCAAAAAATAATACATCATCTCAACAATTATGAAGGAAAACATGACATGACTAATTCATGTACCTTCACATGTGAAGTTGGTCAAAAATGGAAGGCTCAATTGCAAAAACTGAATGCACCACAAATTTTTTGTTGTCGAGAGGTGTAAAATCGACTATCCATTTGTCAAATTCCAACACCATAAAAATCTGGGCCTATAGGAATCTTTTAGATTCCACATGATTCTCCAAAGATTCTGTTCTCTGGGTTGATTGGAGATCTACAAATAATATCATAAATCTGATCTCGCGATCATGATCCTAGAGAGATTCTAAGATTTTTGAGTATAAAGTTGGTTGCATTCTAACTCTAGCAAATTTTAGTCTCTAAGGAATCTGGAAGATTCCCTCAAGATTCTTCAAATATTCTTCTATGTTGGGAATCTACAAATCTACTACCTAGATGGTGATTTTGATTTCACCAGCGCGTTCCCTGCGAAATTCCAATTAAAATTACTGTAAACTTCATATCATTATGACAAATTGAAAATTTACCTCCCAATGGAATCTTTCAGGCATCAAGGAATATTATCTGCAAAAAATTATCTGCCTGGAAAAGCATGAAAATCATGGTTCCTCCCTTTAGCACTGCATCATAGTTCTACTACCTGGCGAGGTTCCATTGATGCTTAGGTTTCCGCTGTGTTCTCCATTTTGCCGCTGCTTTTCTGGGCGCGATGTGGAAGAAGGTTCAAATAATGGATGTGGGCAGAGCTTCCCAAGAGCCCCGGATGGCTCGTTGGAAACGGCCTCGGTTCACTTGGCGGAGGATAGGGTTCAGATCCCCTTAATGGCATATGATAGTTTTTTTTTGGGTGGATGTTACACCCTGTTTCCCGCTGGTCCACAATTTGGTTGTCATATGATTACTCCAGTTGGCGAGTCCGCCCGGTTCGGGTGGCCCTCCCCCAAATATGCCCGTTATGGTGTTCGGGGCCGGCGGGGGTCATGGCCTATCGACCCCCCTTTTTATATATTATTCAATTTTAATATGGTTTTTGGGGTGGCGAGGTTTGTGGCCTACCCCCCCATACATATACTTTTTTTTTTTTCTTACATAACCATAGGCCATTCTTCAAAATTCTCAAACCTGGAGGTTGTTAGGCATTTTATGGATCCAACGAATTTTCCCACTTCTCGAGTGCTAGGTTCCCTGCTGGTTGATGGTGAAACTGTAGGATACTCAAACCTAGCCCACTATCCAACTTTTGACTGCAACTTTGAATTTCTCTAACTTCTCCATACGATTTCAGATTGGAGTGCCATTCATGCCATTGGAATCAAGGCAACGAGCACTTTGATTTGATGCCAAGTTTATCAAAATTTTGACACTTTGACTTTTGAGCGCTTTTACTATGTCACTGATACTTTTATAGATCCATCTGGATCAACCTCACTACTCCCTTATGTATCATGTCTTAGTATGTGCTTCAACCTATAATCATGGTCATTTC
Organism: Pinus taeda; assembly: GCA_000404065.3. Taxonomy (NCBI): domain Eukaryota; kingdom Viridiplantae; phylum Streptophyta; class Pinopsida; order Pinales; family Pinaceae; genus Pinus; species Pinus taeda. Next base: position 186,599 of record APFE030338273.1, on the reverse strand, counting down.
CTCATCTTATTAAACAATCCTTCCAGCAATTACTGAAGCCGCATTGCTTCATAATTCACCAGACTAGCTGTAATATACTTAGCTCCTACATTCCTAAGTGTGACAAATGTCTCCTTCCTGCCCAAGTAGAATCCAAACTAAATAATCATCCTAATTTTCTCTTCATGTCTTCAACATTCTTTATCTAATCTAAATCTATATATCCTGGGATTTTCTTCCTCCACTAGAACCATCACCATTGAAGCAGACTCTATTGTAGAAATCTGGTTGTTCCCTCTCCCACTTAGGTTCTTTTTGATTATTTATCATAGAAGTGGCCATGGATTGGATGTCTTCAATCCCAAATATTTGAAGGATCATGATAATATGCTTACCCAAATTTTGCCACACTTCTATTTCTAAGAAGTGATGTATTCAACCAAGATCCTTCATCTCGAACTCAAATGTCAACTCCCTCTAATGTTGAAGTAGAGCTTGGAAACTCACTCTATCACTGAAGAAAATATTTTTTCCAATAATGTTCCCTCTATCACGTAAGTCTTTATTTTCACATTAGAACTAAGGCACGCAGTAATAAGGTCAACTAAGATCCATAAATCCAAGAATATCAAGTCCAATGTGTTTGATTATGATCATACAAATATTTCTTTAGTCTATAATCATGAAATTTCTTCTCATGTACCTCAAAGCCCTGATGTATATTTATGTAATCTTCCTAATGCAATCTTCATAGAAATATAAATTTTAACATAAGTCTACCTAACAACTGAAGGAAACATCTTGTCATAGTCTTCTCACAATTTTTAGGAGAATTCTTGAATCATTACTTTGTACTTCTCTATGTTTCCATCTATTATATACTTGTATATCCACTTGGAATTCACCACTGACTTTCCTAAAACCTCAACACAATATTCACTATGGCATCCTTGAAACTTGCTAGCCTGTCCACTCCCTCTAAACTAGGAGCTCTTTTGGTCATCATACATCGTTCTAGATTTCAGTACAACTTCTCCCTCTTGAACACAAATCACTTTGGGAGAATCCTCTTATAACAAGATTTTCTTCGTTCTTCCTAATGATTTCATCTACTTCCAAAGCCTTAGAAACATTTATGACGTAACTACAACCATCACTAAGAGGTCATGAAAGAAATGATTATAACATAATAAAAACGAAACAGAGAAAAGAGGCTAACAAATGATATTCAAGGAAGAGAGATATAAATTATTTAGCTTTTGAGGATTGTAGGGAATTGTCAGCTCCCTTTTGATGCTTGTCCTCTTGTAGGAGTGAAATCCATCTACAATTTAATCATTGTCACCCTCATCATAAACATGTTTCTTTCCTTTTCTTTCTTGTATGAGTTAGGATTTCTTCTTTCAACAGAAACATTGAGTTAGGTCTCACTCTATGGTTTTTATTTGTAAAGCCTAGTGTTTTCATATCCAAAATTCTAAATTTCTAGGTTACAAATACATTCTAAGAAGAGATCATAGAATAAGTGTTATGAAATATATTTTTATGTGAGAGACCCTTTCAAATCCCTGATTATTCCTAGCCATGAGGGATGCACTCAATGAACCTCTAACATAGTTATAAGAATAGCTTCGGCGTGAATCACATAAAAATGACCTTTGTCGACGCGTTTCGAACCAACAAGTGTGGTTCATCGTCAGGACAAGTTGAAGACATAGAACTGGCCTAACAAGTTAAATACACTGAGCAGAGACTCCAACGGCTATAAAACGACTAATTTTGACCCTAAGACCTAGCCCAACTTTTATTAATAAATTTAATATTATTATTATTTTTATAATATTAAAATTGATAAAACAATATTCTATTTCTAGAAATTAGTGAAATTAGGTGTGTTGACTAGAAACTTACGTAATTTATTTAATTAGATAACATTAGGTTATTAATAAATTAATATTAATGTATTAAAAATTAATTATTAGTTTGAAAAGTAATAACAATAAGATAAAGTTCTTCAAAACAATCATTTCAAACTATATAATTAATTTTTAATATTAATTTACTAATAACCTAATGTTATTAATTAATAAACTACGTAGGTTTTCTAGTCAACACACCTAATTTCACTAATTTTCTAGAAATAGAATATTGTTTTATCAATTTTATATTATAAAAAATAATAATATTATTAAATTTATTAATAAAAGTTGGGCTAGGTCTTTGGGTCAAAATTAGCCGTTTTATAGCCATTGGAGTCTCTGCTCAGTGTATTTAACTTGTTAGGCCAGTTCTGTGTCTTCAACTTGTCCTGACAATGAACCACACTTGTTGGTTTGAAACGCGTCGACAAAGGTCATTTTTATGTGATTCACGCCGAAGCTATTCTTATAACTATGACAGATCACAGAAGTCTCAATTCTACAAGAACCTCTAACATATCACGTGCGTTCGTGGCTTACCAAACAATACCCGTAATTTGACTTTTGGAAAATCACATTACTTATCCCCCTACTAATACAAACACAATACGCCTTCCCAATTTGAAAAACCCCTACTTTCACTAGACATTGTAGATATCCATTTTTTTGTTAACATTTTTTATACCCCTTTATATTTTTTTATTAGCTTTGAGCTCCATTTTTTATACCTGCCAATATAAAAACCATTTTTTTTATGGGAATTGATATCTAGATTTGGTTGAGATTCAGATATCTAGGCATATAAAAGAATTAGTAAAATAATTTTAACAAAATCTTATATGAAAATTCCACATGCCAATGTATCAGGCCACAAGGACATATGGAGTCTTGTGAGCACTCTATGTTGGTGTTTCCAAGTGACATTCCATGATGACATGGCACATGGATAGTTTTGGGTGACATGGCATGCTAACATGTTGTTGATATGGAATGCCAATGTGGTGAGGTGATGTGGAATTTATATGCTTTGGAACTGAGGTGGAGGCTAGGTGATAACCTTATGGAGGTGACAATGGAGTGTGAAAGACTTGGACAAAGGAGATACATAAATATAGAAAATTTTGGTGCATGAGTCTTTTAAAAATTTGTAGATCTAGATATCAAGAAGGTCAACCTGTTGACTATAGCTAGAAGAATGAATTCCTATATTTGGATGGATCCAAATGCTTTGAAAATCCAAGTTCATATAGAATAGGATGTTTGTAAATTTTGTATGTATCTAGAATTCCATAGATATAAAAACTATTTAAACCTAGATTAATGGAAATACTAGATCTAGGTGTGTGCCTTGGACTAATGCGCCCCTTGAGGATGTGGCCCTATGCAATATTGGGACATGGAAAAGGATTTCCACTTGTCACCCATGTGAATTGGAGATGGAATTATAAGAAGGGACATAGGAGGAAGAAGGACTGCCATGTCTCTAGCACATGGTAGTGTTTGTTGGGAATCACAATTGCCATTAAACCAAAACCTGTAGGTGTTAGTCAACGATCACGTCAACAAAGATAAGTATTCATGAGAAGCAGTTAGTCCATTTTGTGAAACAAATGAGGAGCGTTGGCTTATCCAATGTCAAAGAATCTCTCCCCAATGCAAGTTGGGTGTGTATCAAACTCATTAACTACGCTCTAATACCACTTGTTAGGAATCATAATTGTTATTAAACCAAAAACCATAGGTGTTAGTCAACAATCAAATCGTCAGAGATAAGAATCCATTAGAGGTGATTATTCCATGTCACAAAACACACGGGGAGAATTGGTTTATCCGATGTCCAAATATGTATGGATGAAAACATGACATTTGGAAGGAAAACAATTTAGAAGGGAATAAATTTATATCAAAATCTTATATTTTGATGAATTTTATATCATTGGAAATCTCTTGATGAGAAGAATGCAATGGTGGCCTCAAACAAGTTTTTTAAGTTGAGTAAAAGAAAGTGAAAATTTATAACCCCACATCATTAATATGACTTGGCAATTGTCTATGTTACAAGCGTTATCAGAGCAAAGGTTTAGCACTTTGGATGAATGGGATCAAGAGAGAGAATGGGTTTGGTTTGAATATGCTAAATATTACCATACAAAAAAAAAAAGAAAAAAAAGGTTTTCTATAATAAAATTATTGAAATAGTATTTAGTAATTTTTCTAACCACAAGTCTAAGTGTGATGTGATGTAGAAAATATGCCTATAGGTTAACCTGATAATGCAATATAAATCAAAGAAGAATACTATAACCTAGTTCTACTATCAATTTGCAGAAGCTTAAAGATCGATCTAAACAATATAACCAGAAGAAGAATAATCAATGCACAATATACATGAAAATACTTTCGGGAAAGCCTCAGCTAAAAACCCCACTATCTATATTATCATACAAGGTGGAAATACATACGAATTATACAAAGCCTTAGCTCTCAAACCTATCCAGCTCTTAGTACAATCCTCACAGATGCTCACAGGGAATCTTGGCTACTCTCCAGCCTTCCTCTTTTCCCTCCAAGTTCCTCTTTCCTTGCATTGTTCCTCTAGGATGATTCTCCTTCAACTAAGTGGAACACTCTGATCTCACACACTGTCAAAACTATGTAATCCCCAAGGAATGATTCCTCGACTGCATGCATGAGCTTTATTTATAAGAAAACACATGCAACTGATTCTACACTATCCTTGAATTTAATCTCAACTGGGTCTTTCTTAGAATAGACATGCATGAGTTTCTGATGAGGGAATCTTTAGTTAACTGGAGTAGCACTAGTTGGATGCATGCATGCATCAACTGACTGTTAACTCACCATTAGTTCCTAAAATAGTTTGGAACTAATTTAACTGGACTTGACTCAGTGAACTGAGTTAAATAATTACAACTCAAATATAACTCAATCTTATCTCCTTAATTTAAGGGATAACTCCTGCATGACTTCAAAAAGACTTTTAAATTGAATTTCTCCAGCTAATTAAGTCAAAATAACTTAATTAATTAATTCCAAGTAGCTGTTATGACTAAATTTGATTTTAATTCACAATTTAATTCAAGGAAAAATTAAATTGGAATATTCTTGTTGCCACATTTCAACACTCCCTCTCAATAAGAAAGGGATTATCTGCCACCCCGATCTTGTCTTTATGGAACTCAAATTTACACTTTGACAATTCCTTTGTCAAAATGTTAGCATCTTGCTCATCTGTCGAAATATACTGCAACAACATGATCCTCCCATCTTCAGTAGCTTGCTTTACATTGTAAAGCCAATGGGAACTCACAACTGACTTGTTATCTGTCTTGAAAGCACATCCCAAACACTGCTATGAACTACAGAGTCATCCTCTTCCTCCATAGCATCAACCCAAATCAGCTGCTACATTTCTTCCTCAAAGGAAAATGGCTCAGTCTGAACACATTCCCTAATAAGGGCCATGTATCCAGTGTACCTCTCAGGTGACCTCCTCTTTCTGTGCTGAGAAATGGTGCTCCCACATTATCTCTTGCATCCTCCAACAATCTGTCAGCTTCTCTTATGCACTTCCGTCCATCTCTGGAAAACTATGCTTGAGTGGATGTCTCCACTCTTGGAACCTTTGCATGTGGCTGCTCTGCATTAGTCTGAGGTTCCTCTTTAGGAACCAACAGTTCCTCCACAGCCTATAGTTGGAGCTCCCTCTCAAGGGAAACTCGCATGGCCTTATGATCATCAAACTTGAGATCTCTGTGAACCACTGTCCTCTGACTAGTAGGCAAGTACACCCAATAATTGTGAGGTGTATCAGTGTACCCCACAAATATCCCCAACTCTACTGTCAGCTCAAGCTTCTTCCATGCATCCTTTGTCACATGGCAATATACCGATGAGCCAAAGATCCTTAAGTGACCCACATCTGCTGTGTTACCGGATAAATATTCCTTTGATTTCTTCATCCCAAATATGTGATGCGGGCTTCTATTCTACAGATAGTCATCGTGTTGCATGCATGGTAGGCCTTGGTCATGTAGCATTACCTGTGCTGCCCCTACAATAGTTATGTTCTTCCTCTCGACAACCCCATTTTGTTGTGGGTTATGAGGTGTTGTCAACTCTCATTTAATTCCTTCCACTACACAGAAGTCCTTAAACTCTTGAGAGACATATTCTCCACTGTTGTTGCGTCTCAAGGCCTTGATCTTCTTCCCTGACTCCTTATCGACCAAAGCATTGAACTCACAAAACTTTGTGAAAGTTTGGACCTTCTTTTACATGAAATAATTCCAGCATTTACGAGAATAGTCATCAATGAAAATCACATAATACCTTTTCTTCACTATGGATGCTGTTGAGAATGGTCCACACATCAGTATGAACTCACTCTAAGATAGCCTTTGCTAGACTGTCTCGATCATGAAAGGAAGACTTGGTGTACTTTCACAAGGTACAACGTTTGCATGTGTCAACTTGCTCAAGTTTTCCTTTGGGAAGTCCTGTAGATATCTAGTGCATTATCTTCAAAGCCCCATGATGCAAATGGCCCAATCGCTTGTGCCACAACTCGCCAATGTCTTGGCTTTGCACCAATTCTGCTTTCATACTCAATGTTTCACAATCATCTACCTCCAGTTTATAAAGATTCTTCACCTGAATCGCTATCCTGTTGGTCTGACCCATGGCTGTGTGTCTTAGGAACACCTTTCCTTTACTGAAGACAACATCGTAGCCTTTGTCCTCCAACATCACAACTGATACCAAGTTCTAATTTAGTCCAGGCACATACATCACATCTGTCAAGGTGAGAGGATCTCCATACTCCCTCTAAAAAGTAACGATGCCCACTCCTGAAACACTATACCTTCCGTCGCCACCCATCTCTATGTGCATCTTGAGGTATTTCTCCTCCAAGGAATTGAATAAAATTTTATCACTGGTCATGTGGAATGAGGCTTGTTGGGTAGTGGAGGCCCCATGTAATGGTTTTGGGGCTGAAAGCCTAGAAGTTAGGGTAATAATATTGTAAACCTCTGAAATGCGCAGAGCGCGAAATGTAATAGGTCGAGTCAAGCGATTGTTCGCCCAAAAATAAAATAGAATAATAGGAAGTAAGTTGGCCTGCCCATGGTCTGCAGGCCATGGGAATGTATAAATAGAGCAAGGTTCTAAGGTTAGAAAGTAGTTTTTGGTTTTTGATCTTGATGTTATGGGTTTGTGAAGGCAATATTCTCTGCGTCTGTAAGTTTGAGTCAAGGGTGTTGGTAGATAGATAGAGGCTCTGCATCTATGTGCGCAGAGGCCTGGTAGAGTCCATAGCTATGTGCGTGGACCCTTGTAGTTGAGTGCACAGGGCGGGTCGGGTTGTATTGATAGAAGATTTTAATAAAGATAAGTGGTTTCTGAAATATCGCGGATCTATTGTGTTTTGCTTTATGCATTTGTTATATGGGTTTATGTCTTTAAATAATAATGATTGCACACGCTGGGTTTTATTGTTAAATGTTTTCTTAAAGACTGTAACAAGAAGATCAGATTTGTACCAATTTCATTAATAATAAAGTACACCTGTGTGGATCTACGTGAAAGCCTGATAATAGTACAAAGTGGCGCGGGGCCATAGAATGGTTCGTGACCCCTCCAGACCACATCAAGACATCCCAAGGGTTCAAAAACCTGGTTCCAACACCCTCCCCTACTACATCGGGTGAGACCTCAGTCTACCCTCCACGGGATTTTGCCAAAAGGGCTGGTAGATGCAGGATTTGTTGGGCTAATAACTCTTCCGACCTTGGGTTAGGGCCCAATAAGCCAACAAATGGTTCCGTTGCAGGGACTGGGATCTGCCCAAGGGATGTTTGATGTCAGAACACTAGAACCCTATGAAGAAAAAGCTTGAAGATTGGCTGGATCAGAAGCTTCATGAGTTCGTGGTACAGGAAAACAGAAATTTGCAGATATCTGAGGAAAGGTGGCTGGATCGCTACATATACATAGAAATCCACAAGATCTTCTTTGCGTCTTTCTCGACATAACTGTATGAGTGGATCGCGAGGCTAGCTGACAGTTAAGGAAGGTGTAGAATGGATTGGCCCATCGTGTGGACTCTAGAGTTGGTGCGTAGGCCAGAAGCGTCTAAAGATAAAATTGCACGGGCAGTAGATAACTGGTTGGATCGAATAATAGGAGGGTTTATAACTAATTTCGTGATAGACACAACTGTGAGTTATAAAGAGGTAGAAAGGCAATTTCTCCAAGGACTATGTGGTAAGTGCATCAAATCATTGAATACTTGGATTCAAATGTTGTTATGTGAAAAATGGGTTTTGTGAATCCATTGATGTCTAGGGTAACGAGGAGTGGAAGAGTCTACTGAGGGATCAAAGGATTAGAAAACAGTCCTCTGATTTCACTCTCGTGAGAAAGTGAGGAGGAGCTCACAGGGTTCTCTCTGAGAATCACAGTTGATTGATAAAGCAACACATTCCACTGATACCACCACCGTCCACACCATCACCTACTTTAACTACGTCAAACTTCACCCACCCCACCTCCGCCACCACCAAAGGTTGGGATGGTGAGCGTAGTCAAATTACCAGTATTTAGAGGAGTAGGAAATGAGGAACCAGATTAGTTCTGGTTCGTGGTAAAGGCTATATGGGAAGCCCAAGGTGTAACAGATGATGTTATAGACATATTTGGGCACTGCAACCCCAATAACATATGTCAATAAACCAAGGGCTCTTAAACCCCTAAAAGTGTTGTTTCATACCCTAAAGGATCATGGTCAACTGATTACATCATTTCCCAAAAGTTCCACATGAAAAATGACTCAGAACCGGTCAAAACTGACCCATATGGATTGCTCCTTGGTTAAAGTGTGATGCATCTCACCTATTACACACGGGGGGTGCGATGCATACTAAAAGATCCTTCTGTAGGATGCGATGGGTGAGAGTAGACAAACGACAGAGGCATTTTTCTAAGTGGAAACCCAGATAATCTTCTAGAAACTTCTCCTATGACACTTTCCTCTGTGAATTCACCCAGGGATGAGTAAGAGATCATGAAATCTCCAAGTGGAACCAAGAACTATCATTGAAATGACACTAATAAAAAACCCAGAAGCTGACTCACCCCCCTGCAAATATCTATATATGGATCCCTCATCACAGAGATCTAGAGGCTGCAATTTTGTAATTTGTAAGGAAGTGCTGGTGGTTTCTCTTTGAGACATTGTATTGTCGGGTGATCTTGCTTTTCATGAGATGAAGAGGGCTTTCATGCTGGGAGGATGATGTTGGATCAGACAGCTGGGTTGTAATCCTCTCTTCTACTTCTACTATCAAGAAAGTTATTTGAGTTTTCCTCAATATACTTGTGTACTTGTGAATCTTGTATTTATGTATGCAATTGTATGATTAATGTACTTCTAATTCTGCATTGTTTATGGTATTATATATCTCTATGCTTTGATGGTGTTTTGTTGCTTTGCCTCCACCGATGTTCTTTGAAGTGGGACAAGTGAGAAAGGAATGGAAAGCTCTATCAAAGGAGAGAGGAAACAAGCAAGGAGCCAAGCGAAAGATTAAGGTTGGTGCTCTTTACTTCTCTCTTATCTATCATCCATAAAGGAAAACACAAGTTACTTTGAATTGTTTGTTTCTAAGATAGCTACCCATCTTAGTGGGACTAGCAGATCAAGTAGACACTAGCTTTCACGGAAACAAAATGGTGACTCCGCTGAGGAGAAAATAGTTTGTTTGTTTGTTACTGTTGTTTTCTTTATAAACTATAGGAAGATTCTAAAGTTAAGCCAGCTAGCCTTCGAACTGCTTTTGCTATACAACTACAAAGTAGATCAATGCTTCTTCAGTCAATCTCTGAGTTGGTTTATGAACAGAACATCTGACTTGCAAACATCCTAAGTGCCCTTGTGGTAGCTCAATAACCCCATAAGATTATACCCCTATACTTTGTGTTTATTGTCCATCATAGCTCGGCCTAAATCACTGAACTTAGCTGCAAATTTTGAGAAAAAACCAAGATCAGTTTCATTCCTTGGTCCATTGCACTATCTTTCATTGACAGTCTGGATGCATCACACCTCCCGTGTGTTGCAGGTGAGATGTATCCCTGTTTCCCTTAAGAACAGGTGTGATGATTGAATGAGACTGTTTCCTTCTCTGGAATTTGGTTTTTTCTTCATTGTTTTTTAGCTCTATTAAGTAGTTTTGCTACTTATGATCAGTATATCATTGTTGAAGCCTTCTTCCTTTAAATTACATAGCCTCCATTGATCAAGAATTGTGAATGTTTTTTTTTATGTATTTTTCATCATTTACAGTCCTCCTTTGTAAAAAGTAGCTTAATCGAACTGTCGTCTTTTGATTCAAAAGTGTCGGAACTGTCTTTTTGAGTCAAGAAGAAGAGTGTCGTAAAGTCTTCCTCTTCTAGATAGTCGATTGTATTTTTGCCATCATATTTGATTTGAATTGTCAATATTTGAAGTGTCGAAAACAGTTTTCCATTCGAAGTCGAAAGTGTCGTTTTAGTCTTCCTTTCATTTTGAAAAGAAATCGTTGAAGTGTTGCTTTGAAGAAAATAGTTCAGATCTATACTTAGTTATCCTTTTTGGAAATCACACACTAAGGAAGCGGAAAAAAAAATACATGCATGTACATTTGCATTTAGACTACACGCAGAAAATTATTTAGGAAAAGTGCATTTAGTGTGTGCTCTCTGCTCTGTGTTGAAAGAATTGTACTTTTGTTTCCTTAGTAGCTGGGATTTTCATTGCTAAAAGAAAACAAATGACTGTTTATCATTTTAGATTGCATATTTAGGAATTTTACATCTACATCACGCGGTGAACCTTAAAAGAAAAATTTCTAAGAAAGGTCAACTCTAAAATAAACCTCAATGAACATAAAAGCACTTTGGAATCTAAAACACATCTAGAAGTCTAGGCTACAGACGTATTCTAGTACCGTAAAACCTATTAACTATCATTTTCATCGAAGGTTGGGTGATTCCTCCTCTTTGATACGAAAAGTGCCAGTACAGACTTTTGCTCCCTGTACTGTTGAGTATATATTGGGAGACCACAATAGGCTGATATCCTTTATCCTTAGGAAGTTGTGTCTACCACCCTATCAATCGCAATGCACTGAACATAGCATTCGGGAAGATTGGCTGCCGTACGTAAAGTCCTTGGTAATTTCTCTTTAATTTATCACCAAGGTGTATATTGCAGTTTTACGATTGGTTTGGTAATCCCTCTGTCTAGACTTCTAGAGTAGTCACTTTCATTCCTTTTTGACTCCCTAAAAGAAAAGGTCCATCTGAGCACTTTTCACTTCAGGCTCATTAAAAATCGAAGGCGACTAGAGTCACATTTAGCTTTTTCTCGACTCTTAAAAATTGAAGAAGAAAGTTGTGTCAAAGCTTCATAAAATTTATTTAATTCGGAATAACATCCCTATTCCTTCATTGATCTTAGGTTGAGATAATGGAGTCCACCAATCAAGGACTTCCCCTTGGGGGAAATCCTATTCCTTTCTCTTCTTGGGGAGATATTGGTGCTCCTTATATGGCTACATTGTCCCTTCCAGGAATCACAATTGCCCTGACGGTATGGCTATTCTCAACCTCTGTCATTCAAAACACCGTAATTCCTCAGCAATCAAATCAGCAACCAGATGATACTGGAGTTTCTCCCTCACCTTCTACTTCGTTTGTTTCTCCCTCTCCTTCTTCCTATTCACTTTGTGAAACTAGTAATACTAAAAACCACATAACTGAGAAGAAGAAGAAAGGGAAGGAGAAGAAGAAGAAGAATCCAGTCGTGCAAGGGGGCAACCATGCATCGTCTGGTGAAAATCCACACACCACACCTTCCAAACCCAAATCTCCATGCGTAATTTGCAAAGGAAACCATTTTCATCGAGATTGTCCTTGCATCCTGCGGATCTTGAGAAACTGGTCTCCCCGCTTGCACCATTTGGTGTCATCAACCTCTGTCGATCATGTTGAGAGTACACCATCGACTAGTGGAAGTGAAGTCAATGGACAAAAAGGAAGATCTAGATTTCCTTGTAGGTTGTGTGAAGGCAATCATGCCCTCCACCATTTTCCTTTTCTGGACAAAGATAAAAGTGTCTTGGATAACCGTCCTGCTTCACCGCAGCGACTTCCGCCTGGATACAAGAAACTCTTGCCAAGTCCATCGCTAGTTGAAAATCTGACTGACATACCTCTGTTGTTGGTCAAAATGCCTATCATTGAAGATAAACCCTCTGAGTCCATACTGGACCAAAGTCAACAGGTTGGGATGGCAACCGACCCAGTCTTGCCTTCAGAAGGTCCACCTTCAGATGATACAATCCCCAAAGAGAATGAGAATGACACCGTTCAAATTATTTTTGTTAACACAAAGTCTGATGAACATGGGGGAAATCTACCCATTCCTTTACCTTAGGAAGGAAGTTCCCCATTTCGAGAGATTCATCCGACCATGTATTCGGTCCCTCCTCCAAGCAATCTAGTCATTTCCTTTGATTGGAATCTACTAGCAGGAACTGCCTTCCATCTAATGTACCATTCTGAATCATAGTATAAGTTTACAGAATCATCATGTCTGGGATGATCATAGATGAAGGGGCTTCTATGAGTATCCTTTCTTCATTTGCTTGGAAAGAACTTGGTTTGCCATCGCTTCTGCCTGAGAATTGAAATTTTTTAGGTTTCAATAAAGGAACCAGTCGACTGTTAGGGATCCTTCCAAATTTTCCTATAACTTTGAGAAGGAAAACCATTAATTTGAACATGATGGTAGTCCAAGGGCCACTAGATTAAAATCTACTCCTTGAGCATGACTACGTTTACAGCATGGGAGCTATTGTTTCCACACTCTTTCGGGTGATGTGTTTCCCATATGAAGCCAGAATGGTACAACTTGTTGACCAGATTTCATTTCCCGGTTCAAACACGGCTATGAGTCAAACACCATCCCTAAATGGTCTATTTGCACAAGGAATGTCTCTGCAACCTCCAGTTCATCCACCTAATTACTGCGAGTGATTCGGTGAATGTGACAAAACCCAGAAGGCATGCACCCTGGTCTGCTTTGGCAGGCGAACCCAGATGAAAAAAAAAATTTCCTTGTAGGTTATATGACCAGTCTGAAATGCCATTTCCATGTAGGATATGGGATCAGATTGGAACAGGATCTCCTCGTTGTAGGTTATATGACCAGTCTGAAACGCCATTTCCGTGTAGGATATGGGATCAGTCTAGAACTCGCACGTTATGTGATTGGAAGCTCACACCATTCACCTTTGTCTAATTTGATGGATAGAGCTGAGGAAGTGTCTTGTCTGCTCTATAGACAGAACAATCCTACTTAAATGTAGGAACTTCCATAAGATAACTGGAAATTCTTGTTTTCTGAACACCTAGGGGCATGCAAACCCTTTTTATGCAAGTAAAAAGCGACCAGCGTAACTCTAACCTTGTATTATTTTAGCCTAACTTTTAATTCAACTGCTTAGATTAGGTGATTGGTCTGATCCACCATTCACTTTTGTCGGTAGCCCTGGCAAAGCAAAGGAAATGTTTTGTCAGAAACTATCCTACCTAACCTCAATAGTTCATTAACTCTTAGTGTAGTTAGTTCTGTAGTTGGTCTTTTCTAACCTGCATGAAAGGGCAGTTGAAAAAAGTTTTGCATGGGGCAAGCTCACTAGAAAATGAACCTACTAATAAGAGACATCTATAAAGATGACTGGAGCGAGCAATGTTTCCGCAAAGTTCAAGCTCGTTAAAAAATAAACCTAGCATTGAGCACATGTTGGCATAAGGTTCAAGCTCATTAAAAATAAACCCACCACCGAGCACATGTTGGCACAAGGTTCAAGCTCATTAAAAAATAAACGTGCCTTCAGTAAATAACCTTTGTGATTTCATTGCTATCATACTTTTGAGCCTTGGTCGTGTTCTTACCGTCAGCTCCACTCTTTTCGCTGATCATACGCCTCCACTTGGTTGTTTACCCTTTTGAGGAATAACTACGATGAGTGATTCTGTTAGCCACTCTTTTTACAATGCCATGTTTGAGAATTTCCAAACTTACCTGGAACAAGTTGCTACCCGAAAACACTACTCGTTCCTAAAAAAAAAAATGAGTCTCTTTTAAGCTCTTTTTAGACTCGTAAAATATGAAAAGATTGTCAAGCTATTGTCCTTTCCAGCTCGTTAAAGTAAAGGGAAGTGCCATCCCTCCTCTACATTTTAATCTTTTTGGACTTGAGGGATCATTCCACAAAAATATCAAGCGCTTGTCTTTTCGGCTCGCTAAAACTATCAAAAAGTCAACCCTTTCATATTATTTTGTACTTTTTTGGACTTAAGGGATTATACCACGAAAAAGGATTGTTGGAGTTTCCTTTTCATCCCTTTTCAAACTCTCTAAACATGAAAAGGACCAAGTTATATTTGTCATTAAACTCGTTAAAACAATAGCGACAAACTTGTCCATTTGGACAAGAGTGAGTTTCACTATCGCTAGGCTCACTAAAACATAGCGACAGGTTTGCCGAAAGGGAAAATTATAGAAAAAGCATATGTTATCCTCCTCAATATTGACAAAAATAAAGAGGTAGTGGTCAACAATGACTGGGAAAAAAGGGAAGAAAACTTGAAGAAGTTCATTGGTAGCAGGTCACTCTTGAACATGACACTTTCACTCCATCACCATGACTGAGTCGGGTTGGGTTTTTTCATTCACCGGTCACATCACCGTGCGTCCTCCATACCATCCACTTTTAGGGTTAATGCTACCAATCTATTTCAGTTTCACTGATATGTTCAAGATAAGTCACTTAGAGAATTCACCAACCTAGCTAACACCTCATCCACTGCAATACCTTCACTCTCCTTTTTTCATGACCGCCATTCCTAAACCTTGTATCATCAGATCGTTTTCACCTCCACAAAATCATTTGCTTCGTTTCGCATCGTAGATGTGGGGTTCATTAAGGCCCTCCTACGATGGGTCACTTCTTGTCAACATCAGCTCATTATCTAAGAAGTTGGCTTAGGAACAACCCTTTCAATACTTTGAAGCTTGCATGCCTCAATGGCAAGTTTCTCACTTTCGGCGACAAGTTTACATCAATGGCCTTTGACCAAAAGATTTTGCGTGGTATTCGACATCGACTCATCTATTCATACCACATGAATTGTACTATAGTACCTTGAGGGTCATTATCATTATCGGTGATTCCTCTCACTCCTGTTAACAGCTTACATGATTGGCTGGTAATCAGGCAATGTCTTTCCATGTTCAATTCCAGAACATCTTTTCACATGGATCGATTTGTACATTGGCAGAATATTGAAAGAGATTGAAGACCTCGGATCTAGTTTCATCCATCTGGGCTATGTATATTCAAGAAAATAAAGACATCAAATGTACTCCATAGATGCAAACATGATCATCCAAGCTAAGGGATGATGGCTCTACAAGAATCACCAGTCTGCAACAACAGACGATTGTCTATCCTATGTACATGAAAATGAATTTATAAAGCTGAGCATGGGAATGCTCACCTCAACTAGATGATGAAAATAATATGAAGATAATATATTATATTGTATCTTATTACAGGTCACCTTCCAGTTTGAAAAACCTCGGATCCTCATGATAAATCATTTCACCCGACATCAGAAGATTTACGACCTCATGCTTTAGGGGGAAACTATTATAGAAATATTTGGGCACTAAAACCCCAATCACATATGTCAATAAACCAAGGGCTCTTAAACCCCTAAAAGTGTTGTTTCATAACCTAAAGGATCATGGTCAACAAATTACATCATTTCCTAGAAGCTCCAGCTAAAAAACTACTCAGAAATGGTCAAAGCTGACCCATATAGACTGCTCCTTGGTCAAAGTGTGATCCATCTCAACTATTACACATGGGGGGTGTGATGCATACTGAAAGAGCATTCTGTAGGGTGTGATGGGAAAGAGTAGACAAATGATAGAGGTAGTTTGCTAAGTGGAAACCTAGAGAATATTCTAGAAACTTCTCCTATGACACTTGCCTCTCTGAATTCGCCCAGGGATGAGTAAGAGATCATGAAATCTCCAAGTGGAACCAAGAACTATCAGTGAAATGACACTAATTAAAAACCCAGAAGCTGACTACACCCCCTGCAAATATCTATATATTGAATCCCTCATCACAGAGATCTAGAGGCTGAATTTGTAAATTTGTAATAATGCTAGTGGTTTCTCTTTGAGACATTGTATTGTTGGGTGATCTTGCTTTTCATGAGGTGAAGAGGGATTTCATGCTAGGAGGATGATGCTAGATCAGACAACTGGGTTGTAATCCTCTCTTCTACTTCTACTATCAAGAAAGTTATTTGAGTTTTCCTCCATATACTTGTGTACTTGTGAATCTTGTATTTGTGTATGCAATGGTATGATTAATGTATTTATGATTCTACACTGTTTATGGTATTATAGATCTCTATGATTTGATGGTGTTTTGTTGCTTTGCCTCTACAGGTGTTCTTTGAAGCGAGACAAGTGAGAAAGGAGTGGCAAGCTCTATCAAAGGAGAGAGGAAACAAGTAAGGAGCCAAGCGGAAGATTAAGATTGGTGCTCTCTACTTCTCTCTTATCTATCATCCATAAAGGAAAACAAAAGTTACTTTGAATTGTTTGTTTCTAAGATAGCTACCCATCTTAGTGGGCTACTAGATCAAATAGACACTAGTTTTCCTAGAAACATATGATAACATCAAAAAGGCTACTCTGGTTAGCACGCTCTAGGACCACGCATTGACATGGTACATAAAGTACTCTAGCGATCACCCAAATGCAGGAATAGTGACGATTCAGAATGCATTGAACAAGGAATTTAGCCGACAAAAATCAGAAACATAGTCAATCATTGGGTTCAAGGAGATTGCGATGATGCCTGAAACCCCATGGGATCTAGGTTAGAGATTGAAGAGTACGATCCACGAAGCTAACATGATGTTGACAGACACGCAGCACTACGTGTGGTTTGTGGCATCTTTGACATCACACTTGAGGATGACACTATCATAGCAAAAGATCTCAACCCAAGCTGAAGCATTAGAGACAATAATGAGGTTGCATGAAACTCCAATACAAGATCTAGGGTTGGGAGTTCAACAAATCCACGCGTAGATACAAAACATATGCTTAGAGATGCAAAGTTTGAAACAAGGTCAGGCGCCTCAGTCAGAGGTGCGGAAAGGGGTGTGGTGCATTAAATGTAAGGGTCAGGGCCATGATAAGGATCATTGTCCACTCTTCGCGAATTACTTGGGGGGGGGGGGGGAACCAATGCCATTACGACCAGAGGCAAAAGCAGGGCCAAGCACAACACCCACACTCTGGTGCATGATCTGTCAAGTGGAAGGAAAGCATGCCACAAACAACTATCATTTATTGTAGAACCTGAGACAACCCCCGAACAACTATTTTGTAACTTTTGTAGGACGATGGGCCACGATGAGTGAAACTGCTAAAGTTATGAGTTGTTGATGGATCTAACACCTGCTTATAGGACGCAGATGGAGGTGCGAGGTCAAGATCTAGCTACAGCAATAGCGCGGGGTGGATTCCAAGGACACGAATGGGGATGAGGAGGAATGGGACCCGAACAAGGGCAGGGACAATTAATCTGCTACAATTGTGGAGGACCTAGGCACTATGCATGGGATTGCATGAACCCGACTAGAAAATGTTGCTCGTATTGTTACCAATTCGATCACGAAGCAGTAGATTTCCCCACACTAATTGCACAGATGAGGGAAAAAGGGGTGTTTTAGGCTACTCCCATGCAGAACGTCCAAATGATGAAGGCGAAACTGCATGAGGAGGATCCTAATGTGAACACGATCCTAAGAAGTGGTGCAACTATAGGAGAAGGTAAGGGGAAGCAAGCTGAGGATGATGCATGGGTTTGCAAAGCCCCTACAAAGCAACCTGAATTTGATTTGGAACGCGTGAAGGAAACATTTATGGAAGCTAAAAAGACCTTCGCAGAGGCTTCTACTTCAGGTAGCAAGGATCAAACTAAGCCGGAGGTGGATACTTCTATGTTAACTATCGTTTTAGAGACATGCATGAAGCTACTGCGGGACACTAAAGTGGTGAAGGGATTACAAGAACTAATAACTAGATGCGCAGGGTTGAGTGAACCGCACATGGTCAGGAAACTAGGCAAGCATGCTTTGTGCACCAGGCAGGAAATGCAGTTGACTGCCCAGATTAGGGACAATGAGATGGATCAGGTCATTCTGGACTTCGGGTCAGATGCGAATGTCCTACCTAAGCAGATATGGGAACACATGGGCAGGCCCACATTACAATGGTCTCCTATTCAATTATGGATGGAAAACCAACAAAATATCGTGCCCATGGGGAGATTACAAGGAGTCATGGTGGATATAGAAGGCACGAGCACCCAAACAAACTTTGAGGTAATATAAATTATGGATGATAGCAACTTTACCCAACACTATTAGGGATAGACTGGGCCACGAACATGAATGGAGTCATTAATTTAAAAAACCGAAAGATGATATTTGAAAAGAAGTCCCTGCGCGTAGTCATTCCACTAGATCCAGTTGAAGGAGTGCGCTACACTGAGCCCATACACAATGATGAGAATGATGAGGACTTGGATCATATTTACCAGATCACAACGCAAGATCAGGATTGGGTGAATCTGACAGCGGATGGGAGAATTTCATGGGAATGTCACAGTTCCTGTACCTCTAACTCCGATGAAGAGATTAAGCGATCACAGAATTGGTTGCATGAGGTAACCACATTAAATTTTAATATGATATTTAGCTCACTACACCGTACAACGATAGAAGCAGCAGATGGGATAATTTCATGGGAATGTGAGAGTTCCTGTACCTCAGACTCCGATGAAGAGATTAAGCGATGGCAGAACCAGTTGCATGAGGTAACCACATTAAATTTTAATATGATGGTTAGCTCACTATGCCGTATAACGATAAAAGCAAGGGAGTGGCCAACCAATGAGGGTGCAACAAAAGCGGAGAAACGGTAGACCACTGCAAAATGACAAGTTTGGAAGAAAAATAGCAGGGTGCCCAAATGGGGTCGCCGTGTGCAATAACTGCACAAGGGTGGAGTATACACCAAAAGACTAGGGGAAAGAGGCACGAATATAGGAGGCAGGCATGCGTACAGGTTGGAAGACAAAATTGGTTGAGCATTCATCGGTGGCATAGGGTGCAGGTGTATGGTGTGACGACGCCTAACCGCATACGAATCAAAAATCTGAATTCACCATAGCGATGCAGTCTGCCAGATGTCTGCGACAAAGCCAAAAGGAAAATAGGGGGGAGCACGAACAACGTCCTCCTGATAAGATGACCCACTGGGAATCTACGGATACCAGGGATTCGATGGGGCTATAGCAGGAGCAAGGCAAAGGTGAGCTTCTCAATAGTAAGACAAGAGGGAACCCAGAATGGGCATGGTAGTAGCAGGCTTCGCGAAATCAATGAAGAATGGGTGCAACTGAGAAGGAGAAGCGCGATGTTGGGGGAAAGAATCAGCAAAATAAAAAGTAGTGTCACACCAGCAGGCCACGTGAATCTGCACATAAGGGAACTAGGTCTGGCCAAGTTTAACTCAGTAGTAAAGTTAGCCGTGACCCTGCTATCATGACTGCGACTGCACCAACGAAGGAGTGTACCCAAAAAAACAACACCTAAGGAGACAATGGATACAAAGGCACATGAAAGGTGCCCGCAGTCCGGGCTAGCAGGAATGCTGATACCTCACCCCTAGGGCGTGACCACTTGACTAGTTGTGGAAAGCACAGTTTCAGTGCCTCGAGTAGTTGGAAGAGGGCACGAGACTATAAACAAGATTGCGGGAGGCCAGCACAGAAAGAAGGGTCCATGCAGGGCCATTGAATCTGGAAGATTACGGCTGCACCAAAGGGGCTACATTGCCGCGTGGGAAGGTTGGGAGGTGACAGTTAACGTTACTGTTCCTGATAAGTAGTTCGAGTTATGGCAGAAAGGAGCGGGCAGCGGGTCATTAAGACAGGAGTCCCGAATCAGATATGCAAAGATCTGTTGCCTATATGATATTAATGAACGGGCAGTGGAGGGAATGGATACATTCAAATTCTCTAACCCGTGGACATCACCGGGATATTTGAGAATTGAACCAGTATAGACCAGCAAACACCCCGCTACCAAGTAGCCCATGAGTACTATGGCGAGAACATGAGCATGGTTTGTGGAAGATCTATATCCAAACCAGGAGGAGCACGATGAAGCGACTGTGGCCCCCTAGGTTCCAAAGTCCCCATGCACACCGCGGCCCTGGAAAGATAAGCAAACGATGGGGTCAGTCAGGGTATCACCAAGATTTAGTAAATCATCAGTAGCCGAAAAGGGCAAAGCAATCACAACCGAACTTGAGAAGGACGAAGAAGATTTGCAAGCCCTAATCGCTCAGATTGAAGCACAGGATGAGGAAGAAGAGGATGCATTCCAAATAACTTCACTACCCCCATATGTCTCTCCATGGCATGGGATGGCCATGATACTGAAGGACCTGGACATTGCGAAGAGTATGCTCCAGACCCCGCTTCTTTTGGATAAGATAAGGTTTGATGGTTTGCCGCTGGGTCAAGTACTAAGTATCAAGTTCAAAGAATTGGATCTTGTGGACAACAACAAGTTCCCCCAATTGGCTGTAGACAAATTACTACCACAAAAATGGTTACTGGGTGTGGAAAGTGCGGGCTTACTTAAACTGAGATGGATACTGCACTATCACCATACGACCATCACCATTTTTGTGATCCGACAGTTACTCTGTTTGGTACATGATGGGTATCTCTGGTTGGAAGAATTAATTCCTATCACGTTTGATTTACTACACCAGATTACTCACCTGCCTATTAAAGGGAATGATCCTATACACATAGCTAGAACAAGTAGCGATGTGGGTCTTGCAAAAACAATAAAGGATAAATATAAGCTGGAAAAAAGAAAGTGTGGGTATGTAATAGAAAGCATCAAAGACAGAGGGGTGCGAGTCGACACCCAGCTACTGTTATTGCTCTAAATCTCACCATTATGGTTTGTGATGCTACACCCATGGCCTAGGGCAACCCCTCCTTCCAGACCTGGTCCAAAATCTAAAAAACTGTGTTTTATTCCCTGTACGCGACATTGCCCTGAGCTAAACGCGTGTATACGTGGGTTTATACATACCTAACCCGCGTATATGTATTAAAACACTTAAAAAAATATAAAACTCCTTATTTTCGGGTGGAGATCACGGGTTTTACCTGTTGATCACCTGTTAGTGCCCGTGGCCTCAACTGTCCCCAACCAATTCCTAACTAAAAAACTACTTTGGAATTGGTATAAAAAGACACCAAAGGGAAGGCCTAAAGGAGGAGAGAATATAGAGCAAGGTTATTATACTGAGTTTTCCCCCTGATCAGGTCTGAAAACCCTTGTGCCTTCTGCACTTCCCCCATTTTGTACAGGAAACCCTTGTTTCCTTGTGATTGGATGTTCATCACTTAGCCATGACATCTTGGAGTGAGTATTGGAAGGAGACCTACTAGAGGCTTGAGCGGGACGGATCCAGAAGGAGGCTGAGCTTTGAGCCTGCAGAAGCGGTTCAAGTGATATTGCTCTTTTTTCATACTATTATATTTGTCTAATAAAGAAACACGTCTTGTTCCCGAAACACTCTTTCTTTATGTTAATGATGTTCACATTTGAATTTCATGCATTAATAGATGTTAGAAGTTTGTAACTAACTCCTATCTTACATAACATAAAGATCATTTTTATGTAAATCTTTGTCCATATACTGTTGCAATCCTTGGAATTGTTGTTTTTGCAGGACAAAGGAGCGGAAGGGACGTGAAGAAGGGTTTGCACCCTTGAGTAAGTACCCAAACGTAGGACCTCAGGTATGTCCTTCTCACCCTAGAAGTAGTTTTTTATAGCATAAACGGCTGTGTGTGTGTATGTTTCTTGACTTAGGCAACTTTCAGTCTGCTAGGGTTCCACCCAAGAGCCTTAGGGGATAATATCCCACAATAGATACCACCATGTATCACTCCTTCCCACCCTCTAGATCCTAGTAGGTTGAATGGGAGGTGTTATTTTGATCTAACCCAACCTCCATGGTCTCTTTATGGAAATGGGGCTAAAAAATTTAGCCTTTCCCAGAATTAGCAAAAAAAAATTTTGGAAACACCATCATGTTCAGCTCATTGAGAGCTTTCTCATGATATGAACTTTATCAAAAATATGATACCCAAATCAAAAGTTATGATCATTTAAAGTTCACCACTAAAAATTTGCCACATCAATAACGCATTTCCATGTGGCCTCCACATGGAACCCATCTGGCAAGCCCACCTCACCCAGGTTGTTCCATATCATTCCAAGCGCCAACATGTCCAAGGCTACCACCACATAGCACCTTCCACGTCTCTAATTCTCCCGAGCCCACAAGCCCGACCTTAGTGTTCAAGCATGCCAAGTCATGTTATATACAAATTTATAGAAGTCTATAATATATATGTATTAGCACCTGGAAACAACCCCAAACCTTCAAACTATCCCGACCTTAGTTTTGACCACACTTTCCTTTCCTTGTGAAGGTCCCACTTGGGATCTCCAATTAGTCCATTGTTGTGGTGGAATTTTTCCCTACACTCCACTTAGTTTTAACCCTAGAGGGCCCCATACCAATTGTGCCTTGGTTTTCTTATCACTGACATCAATTCTAAGCCAAGCCCAATCCATTTCTAGACTTGTGACAATATAGCTCATGACACTCCTCCTAAGTGATCAAACTCCTAAACTAGAACAGACTAAGCCAAGTTCAACCTCAAAAAAAAGGAAATTTTAGCCTTAGGAGCCCATAACAAATTTATGGGTCTCTTCAATTTATTTCAAAGAATCAAACAACTTTCCACTAGGACCTGGCTCTACCAAAAAAATTCTCAAACATAGTGTTCATGTAGACATACCAACACAATGAATTTGAGGTGGTGATTAGAACAAAATACAATCATGATGATGTAAAAATATCTTCCACATAGACATTTTAATTAATCCAAATCCTTAGCTATAGTGCTCTATATTTTTTACTACTTTGGCACCAAACCCATCCCAAAATAGGTCTTAACCATATCCATATGTAAATGAATTATCCATATGTAAATGCATTATATCAATCATTAATCAAAAGTATGGAAGAAACAATCAATTACACAACAAGGACCCAATTTAACTCATAATAGGATTACAAATAGTCATTCAATAACAAAAATATGTACTAGTCAAACATAGAGATCCCATAGTAAATATAATAGTTAAACCATGGAATTTCACACACCATAGCAATTTAACTAGATTCTAAACCAACACTAGACAGGAAAACAATCTACAAATTAGGAAGCATATCGACATTTACAGGAAGCCACAAGACCCTCATATCACGAGAACAATCATGCACATATCTCACTTCAAACATATATTCCTCGTTAGAAATGTTTATACACTCAAGTTATATATAAATAAAACTCAACATTTAAGTGTGACAGGTATACAAGTAAATAACTTATCTTATTATCTTGAGTGATTGGAAACTGAGAGAGGGATTTAAACCCTCCACCCAACCATAAGCTAATTGCATTGCAATATTTCTTACAACTGACAGCTTCCATGTTGGATTCTATGTCCGAGGAGATAAGTTCTCAAGGGTATTCACATCAGTACCAGTCAACCAAATATATAAGGAGAGGAGTCCACTGTCTAGATGGTTTATCAATTGCCTTCAACAATACGCACCACATTGGCTCTCTATTCAAACCAAATTCAAGTCATAGACTAACAGGGAGAAGCTCCCAATATATAGGTGGTTTAACAAATATCCACAATAGTAAGCACCATATGTACGTCTACCCCAATAGGAACTAGTCACAGAGATTTCACCCAAGGCTCTGTAAGATATCATTTAGTTCAAGGACAATGATTACATCACATGGGTGGTTTATCAACTATTCCTCTGAGAAAGAATTACACGAGTCAAGATCCAAATAAGAAAGTAGTTTATTAGCATAATAAGCAAGCACACAAGTGGTTTATTAGGGGAAAGCATTTTGTGGTTTATTAGCTCCTTTCAACAAAAACCTAGGTGTCTCAGCTTGATAGTGGTTTATCATCTCACTTTCAACAAGCACCCGAGTGGTTTATAAACTCTAAGGCAAGGATCATATTATTCAACTCCAACAAACTCTCATTAAAAACTGAATTATTAGGAACATACAAGCCTTACCAAACACACAAGTAATCCAAATTTAGAACATAACACAGGCTAGAAAGGTTAATCCACATAGCAATTTTACTTCCCATGTTGAACCCAAACTATGCATTCTATTTCTCTATTCACCACCCACAAATCCTCTCTTATGCATACACTTTCTCTGGTTTGAACTCGTATGTCTCTATATCCTTCCTTTTCTAGGGTGTTTTGTCATCTCCCATTAGGGCTTGTTTCCATGTCCTTCCATGTATGTTGACCACACCAACACTATTTTTGAGAATAAGGCTGTATGGTTGATCCTGCACTTAGGAAGACCATTCCTCCATTCCTTGCTTGCACCAACAATGCCATAAATTTATCATGGAGATTGGTGGTGAAGTAAATGAAATTTCTTGTGTTCACAACCAAGTCGTCCTGCTCAGGCCTCACAATTCGTGTCTACTTCTCTCAACTAGTCAATATCTACATTTTAACATTATTTACGTGAATTACAATTCATATAAATATTTACAAGAGGGATAGAAGAAGGGTTGTTACAAAAAGCTACAATATAGGCTTATTTTATAAGTTTAGACCAAGGATTTTACTATGAAACACCCAATTTTGGAGGTGATGGCATGGTTTGAACAAACCAAAGCCTATTATTTTATTTGAATTTTTCACATTTATAGTTTGGAACAATTTCCTGAATTGGATAGAGATTCAGGAACAAGTGTAATACCTACAAAGTTTTAAATACTATGTCTTCCTTCACAAGATGTTGGAGTCTACAATTAACGATTTAGTAACGCAACATTAAAAGTAAAATTAGTAGTGGATCTTCCAAAGTGGAAACACTAGAGATATTGTGATTAAAGTTTTCTTCCTTGAACCTCTAGACATTCAATCTGCCATCAAAAACCTTGCAAGATTCACGAGGGTGTTCACTCTACTAACATATTCTAATGTAATACCATTAATTTCATACAAACAAAGAGAGGAATTTTGTTGGAAATATTTGGGGTGGGGGGGGGGGCGTGAATTTTGTATTTCCTTACAATTATTAAAATATTCTAGTTAAGATATCAAGTTAAACCAACACACAAGATCTAAAACAAAAGAAATATTTTTTATTAATGAAAATGACGAAGACTCCAATAGTCTTACAAACAATCAAGTCCCAATACAATAAAATTTTAACTTCTTCAAGGTTACAACCTCTTATGATGAATCCAATCCTCAAATATCAATCTAGGCTCCAACCCATTTTATTACAAGGCTCCAACATTGTATGAGGAGTCCAATCCTCTAGGTATCAAACCCTCTCAATTTACTTCAATTTGTCAAGGTGTCTTCAAAACGGTTTCATGTCTTCCAAAAATTTCTTCAACAATACTTGAAATATCTCTTCATAAATACTCCAATAATGCCTCAAGGATATATTCAATACTCTAACAATACTTCACATACTTCTCTAAAATCTACCTCAACAAATAATTGAAGTACTACTACAATTTCCCTCCGAGATAATTCAAAGTATGGTTCAACTCAAGGTCAACTCCAACAAGGCTTCAAGTTTCATTGAAAATGGCTCCAAAGCTCTTCATGTCTACACAAGGAATACTTCACATGTCTTCAATGAATGCTACAATATCAACTCCAAATGTGTGTTAGCTACAAGGTGGTTTCTTTAAAGGATTTCAAGTTTTCTCAAGGTTACTTCAACAAGTCTTCACAACTTCAACAAGATCTACAAATTGCTTCAAATGCACCCTCAAAACTACTCCTAAAAATGTCACTGATCTTCTTCACAAGATACAAAATAGTACACTACTCTTAGGTTGAATATGTCTGTTCATATAGATGATGAGTAAGTTTTCTCCCAGATTAAGTAGGTTTGGTCAAGGTGGCTAATCTAATAAACCCAAAAGGGATGCTCCTTTCCTGCTCAAAGATATGCTACTCAAGGTGGGATGAAAGCTATTCCAAGATGTGTTCAAGGTCTCCCAAGTGGGTCTTCTCCAAGGGTTTATTATCACATGATACACAAAGAATATGAGACATAGATAACTTTCCTTCCACAGAGAATACAACCTCAAAATTTTCGGTTCTTTGTCAAAATCAAAACCTTAGAATTTCCAGTCCTCTATCACAATTGCGAACCTCAAAATTTTTGGACCTTTGACATAGAAGAGGACCACAAACTTCTACCTTCTTGCAAAGGGTATGCATCACAAAAGTTTCATCCAGACCATTGAGAAAATGTTTTCTTCCTTGACTTCATTCCTTGCTTTAGTTCCTCTTAGATCCATATGTCTCTTATTCCTTGGGTAGTTCCTTTACCGAATTAGATCAGTGAATAAAAGTAGAGATCTTTCTTATTGATATAATTTGACCAATATCATGACTATTTGGAGGAGAAAACTTATGTGTTATGTTAGAGCTGACTTATGTTTTAGTTTGACTTGAATTTGTGCCAATAGTCATATAGATGGGTCTGCATTTGCATTTAAAATCTCAACCTTTGTCTGGAGTTCATTGATAACATCATTGATAATAATCTATTTGGGTAATCTAATGTTGTGCAATTATACCTCATTTTTTGGTTGAATTATGGAATGAACAATTCAAAGTTTTTAGACCTTGTGTCTCTGGAAGAGGGATATTGAGAGCATACACATATGGCCTCTAGAAACAAATAGACACAACGTCTATGTCTTGAAGATATTCAGGATGACCCAAAGAAATAAATGTGAAATTCCATTTGCAAAATTCTTCATCGAGAATATGAAATTTCTTTTTAATTATTTCTTTTAATTTTTCTAATGTTTCTCCTTTATGCATAGCCAAAAACAAAAGGATCCCCAAATTTTTGCACCATATGGTTTTGAGATTCATCCTTTCTGAAATGATACACATGAATTAGGTTGTGTTGAGGACCTATATTTTTCTCCTCTTCTGGGACCTCATCAAATATCTCTCTTTTATTCAAAACTCTTGTAGGCCTAGATACGTTGACATTAATGAAAAATACTATCCAAAAATATCCCACTTGGTTAATGATGGAAATAACTGATGTAAAACACTTTAAAAAAAATGAATGATGCCCCAGATTGTAAGAAATGCCCCCTTAATTGATGGCTTTTTTTACTCCTTATTTTTCTCCCCCTTTGATATCAATGACAAGGAATAACACCTCCCTTTGTCATCTTCTCCCCTGTCATCTACTCTGATCCTAAACTGGTAAGATATATTCTCCTAGTTTCACATGTAGCTTAACCATAGTTCTTGTTAGTAAAGATGTTAGTTGTCTAACGTTGTATTACATCCAATTTAGAGTAGAACTCAATAGAATTCTTGGGGTCCTTGTCTTTCAAAGTAGTGTATCCACATTTCTTTATGTGAACTTGTAAAAGGTGTGGTATATTTTCAACTTTGCAATCCCCTACCTAATATTTACTCTAATGTATGGAGGGAAAGGTTGCTTCAAGAAGAGAGTTTTACTAATGGAAACAAATATGGGAACAAAAAATCAGAGTACAATAAATGTATCCACATTTTCATGGAGCAATATTTCACTATCTGTGAACAGTGACAAATAGAAGACCATTGTAGTAGGTAAAAATATCCACATATTTTGTAGGTCAAGTTTATCATGTTTCAAAGGTTTCAACTAGCCAAGTATGAGTACCCCTTATTTGAGTCCAAATTTTACTACCCATCATGTGCAAATTAATAGTTGGCTATAAATATCACCTTTTCAATGATAGAATAGATAGTTCTAATAGAATAAAGTTTTTGTTCTATAATTATATTAGACTTTTTATATTATTCCTACATTTTTCTTGTTGGGGCCATCAACGTTCTCTCATACAAGGGTTGGAATACAAATAATAATTTTACACATGTCATAGATTTTATTATGGTAATATCTCTTATGTCCTAGATTCATAAACATTCCCATGAATGGTGTAGCTCTTAGAACATTATTATAAAATATATACAAGGAACCTTTTCCCTTTGGATAAACAATAAATTTCTAGAGGAATAAACAACCATCTTGATTGTAATGCTTTTGAGCTAGTCTTTAATAATTTCATCCTCATTTAAACATTATATCAATGTTGTTGATTTCAAACCATTGCAACATTAATGTATGCTTGGATTTGGATGCACTCTTTGGTAAAAATATAGATAGATCGAAAAAATTGTATTTGGATGGATCACCAAAATTCGATGGTGATCCTTGGGATTGTGAGATGGATTGTCAAGAATTAGAACACTGTGATTTTGCAAATTTCATAAGATGAAGAATGTACTACTAAAATACATGTACATCAATATGACGATAATGTGCAAGGATAACATGCCTTAAGCATAAAGGATAATCCCTTTCTTCGATTGAAACTTTCAATAAAGGTGGGAATAATACAAAGTTGAATTGTAGAGAGTATATGGGTTTTCTTTTGCCATGTAATGGGCTAGAAAAAGAGAATGAATAGTCTACCATCCTTGGAATCAACACCTTTTTTAGGATGAACTTATTTCTTCACCAGAGTAAATCCTTTGCATTGATGGATCTATGACCTCATATGTTGTTCACTTTCTTAGTTTACCAATGTTTCTTCATTTTATTTAGCTACAAATGATCTAATTCCTTCACCTTTTGCCTCATTGGCTTGAGACAAGGATCTATGTTTGTTTCTTCATATGTCATGGCATCTTCAAGGTTATCTTTATCTTTGATATTTGTAGAGATGAAGGAGACTTCTTCATGTTTTCTTCTCCAAGCCTTGGTATAATGTTTAGATAACTTTTGACTTTTTATTTGCTTAGGAGCCCACTTCATGCCACTTCCTCAATATCACGCCATATGTCCAAAATTGTGACATTAATAACATTCTATATTGAACCTGAATAGTGGAGCATTTGAACTATAATAGAGATTGGTGATTTTGTCTTGTCTACTTGCAATATTCCTTCTAGAGTTTTGATGATAACGTTTGCAATCATCCTTATAATATGCTTTACAATATCTAACTTTATGACCAAAATTAGTGCAAGAATAACAATAAGTAGAGAAAATCGGTATGTACCTGAATGAATAGCATTCTCCTGCTGGCATTTTGAAGTTTCTCTTTCTTGGAGGAGGTTTAGCCCTTTTCCGATCCTTACCACTTCTTGCATTATAAATGTAACCCTTGAAATCATTTGCATATCTTTTTGGTGAAGTGGTTCTTCCAAATTCATCTTGATTTCCTTTACTGGGAGTAGAGTTCTAAATCATATGGCTCTCATATCTTTTAGGTGACTTAAGGCTTTCATCATTTTTACATGATGTATCACTTGTATATCCAAGTCCTACTTTGTCACATAGTGACCTTTAGAAACTGAGGATGTTATCTAGTACTTGATAACTTTTCAAGTTATTATTGAGCTTTTCAACTTAATTTCTCAAGGAAACTATTTATTTTTCAAACCTCTCAAAATATTCTTCTTACTTTATTAGCTAGATTTTCATTACTTATTTTTCTCTCTTTGCTCCTTCTAGCTAAAATTTTAGGGATTTGACTTCTTATTCATGTCCCTTTTCTTTTTGATGCAATTTTTCTTCAAGGTTGCTAAAGTTATTGGTGTTATATTCTTCTAGGAGCCTTAAGATAATTGTTTCTTCCTTTGTATGGTCAAAGTCTTGATTCTTCTCTTTAATCTCTTTATTTTCTTTAGTCAATCTGCTTATTTATTTTTGAGCAACCATTAGTTTTGAGTCAAGGTTTAATTCATCCTTCACTTCAATGTATTTTTCATCCTCATTGTTTTTGGTGCATTCACACATCTACTTTGATCCATGGTCCTTCTTGTGTACTTGTTCCTCTAGTTCTGGTTCAACGAGCACAAGGATAGATTCTCCATAGAGTTTTTGTAGTTTTTCCCAAAGTCTTTTAGCTATAGGGAATTGACCCACATTTCCTTTAACAAAATCTAACAAACTACCCAATATTTCATTCCTTAATTTTGTACTTTGTTCCTTGGACTTCTCTACCACTATGCTTATGGTAACCACTAATTCCCATACCTCATACCCTAAAGCCATAAAATAGAACTACATTATTTTCTCCATGGCACATAGTTCATTGCATCAAATACGGGAGCCTTGCAAACCTGGTTGACATCTAATTTCACGATTGACGAGGAAATATCTTAAGAGGGTTTGGACGCCATCTTCCTTGATTTTTCAAATTTGTTTCTTAGGATCTACCTTCTAGTTGTTAGGATGTGCTTGAAGGAATTTGCTCTAATACCAAATATTGCAAATGCTAAGACAGGGGGGGTGAATCAATATTTCTTTACAATTGTTAAATTATGCTAGTTAAGATCTCTAGTTAAGATAGCAAACAATCCTCAAAAATCAATCTAAGATCCAACCTGGTTTCGTACAAGGCTCTAGCCTTGTAAGAGGACTCCAATCCTTAAGAGCTCCAACCCTCTCAATCATCCCATTCATTCTTAACTCCTTTTAGTCTTTTTGTTATTTGTTTAATGGGCCCGAGCCCCATATTTTATTGTTGACCCTGTTTTATTTATTGATTATTTTTCTTTGGATATATA